>JAMLFT010003099.1:0-23047 GCA_026544285.1 Pachyrhizus erosus | reverse complement strand
GAATATAAATGAAAAAAAAATAAAAGAAGAAATTTTATAATTATTTTATTAGAATAAAAAAATTTATTATATTTTTTGATTTTTAAGTAAAAATCTTAAAAGATAGATAAAAAGAAATAGAGATAGTAGTAGTTAAACTGATAAAATAAAAACATGTAATTATTTGTCTTTTAATCTCATTAAATATTAATTTTATTTAAATTTATTTATTATTTATACGTCTAAAATTGTTAGTGTATTTTGAGAACCCTAACTATTCACTACATATTTTAGTGGAATGAACTCTGATTTGGAGCTCAATGTAGTGAAGAACTATATCTACATAGATGGGTTGCTCTTCGCCACTTGCCGCGATCTATATTTGGTGTTGTTTTTTACGCACAAGTTGGAAGAGCCAGAGATTTGTGTTTTTTGTTTTCTTGTTCTCACTGAAATTTGATTTGTAACTTTTTATCTATGTAAATATTGAGTTTTTTTTTAATTTTTAAATTGATTTTCGTTGTTGCAATAAAAAATTGTGATAGTTTAGTTGGAATGGTTAAGTGGAGGTGTATTTTGAGTGTGGAATGCTACTTTGCTTTCGAGATCCTCGACTATGTTGATATAAGGGTGAAATCCCCATTATTTATCTATTTTTTATTTTACAATTATGTAAGATGAGTGTGAATGATACATGGAGTTCTGCATTTCTGTGTTGGTGCAATGACTTTAGTAATGCTTTAGCTTTCATTTTTTGGAGAAAAGACATGAATAACTAAAGATATCAATTTTGGAAACCATTTTACAATTTAAACAAAAAATCTTGACACTAGCAAACTAGTACTATGCCTTGTATACCTCCTATAACCAGTACTTTTAATGGTACTCTATTATTCATTCTCATATATTTGTTTTTTCATAAACAATTTTGTTCCAGATACAATCATATATTCTTTTAATAAAAATTTAAAACTTGATTTCTCTTGTTATAATAAGAGTGAATGATAATTTTAGGATCCAGAATAAAGGAGGTAATTATTTAAAAATAAAATAAATAATTATTATATGTATAAAAATAAAATATAAAATTAAATAAAATGTCCAGACAAATAAAGCATATAAGTATCTAGCGAATCAAAAAGACAAAAAAAGAAAAACTAGTCTATAAAAAATAAAATTTGAGAATGACTAAACATTTTAGATAATGAGTTCGAATTATATAAATAAAGAGATAAAAAAATAACAATATTATATGTACATTTATATTTTTTTAAGTTAAATGTGTTTTCACACCTCAAAATTACATAGATTTACGCATGTTGAGTAAGGGTGATAGTGAATAATGTATTCAATGGATGCCAACAAAAAAATTTTATGATGAATAGGATAATTATTTAATGTGTGTGAGTTTGAATACAAGTAATTATCTATAATTTTTAATGGATACAAGTGTAGGTATGAATACCTTAGTACCCAACCTTATCCATACTCAAATTTTAAACTCATAATAATAATAAGGTTAAACATAAAATTAGTCTCCATATGTGCCACAAATTTTTAATTTAGTTTTTATACTTAAAATCTTATTAAACTAGTTTCTATGTGTATAAACATTATCAATTTAGTCCTTGTCATTATAATGTTGTTTATGCATTCTTAATTTAGTTTCTATATGTATAGCGTATTCTTAAATCTTATATAAATTAAGAATATGTTACATGTATAAACACTAAATTAAGAATGTGTTATATGTATAAGGATTAAATTAAAAATACATTATATATATGAGGATGACATTAAGAATTCTTAAACATTATTATAATGACAAAGATTAAATCGATAACTTTTGCATATATAAAAATTGATTTAATAAGATTTTACATATAAAAATCAAATTGAAAATTAATAACACGTATAAGGATTAAATTATACATTTAATCTAATAATGATTATGATGATGATATTTAAGAGATAGAATACATTCCTTAATCCACCAAACATAAAAAAATATCATGTTTAATATTGGCTAAGAGATAAATTATATTCATTAATTAATCAAAATTAATTTTTTTTATAGACATAGATCACGATCTTTATTTATATAGAAATATATCATGCTCCTTAATTAAAAAAAACATCACACTCATTATTTATTTATTTTTTTAATTTTTTTTTATAAATATTTTATGATTATCGCTGTCATGTTTTATAAAATATTTTTGAATAAGATTTTAATTTTTGTGATGTTTTATGATTATATTTTATAAAATATTTTATATGAGATTTTAATTTAATTACTATTGTATTTTTAATCAATATTTTATTTAGGCTTAAATATATTTTTGGTCCTTGAAAAATTTACAAATATTGCATTTGATCCCCAAATATGTCTTTTTTTTTAATTTTACTTTCGATCCTAAAAAGAAATCAATTTGTATTTGGTCCTTGTCATTACATTGGTTCTGTTAACTTGAAATGTCACCATATGATGAAAACATATCGATAACTGTGATAAAAAAAAAATTAGGGACAAAAAGAAAAATTTTAAAATATTTCAAGACCATTTAACAAAGGCAATGTAATGGTAGAGAGAAAATACAAAATAATTTTTTAAGAAACTAAATGCAAAATTTGTAAAATTTTTAGGGACCAAAAGTCAAGAAAAAGTTTATTAAGGACTAAATACAAATTTTGTTAATTTTTTGAGGATTAAAAACATATTTAAGCTTATTATTTATCAAATTTTCATAATTAATTAAAGTGTAAATAACAAGTACTACTATATGCATTTAGGTACCCAATGAAAAAGAAAAAATATTAAAGTTACTTCCCATGAAAATATGGGTTCAGGTACAAGGAAGTTTTTTAAATGCAAATATGAGAATAAGCATTATAGTACTTTATCCATTATTATCCTATAAATAATATATCAAAGATTATTCAAATTATGTAAAATTCATGGTCAAGAAAACAATATCAAATGTTTGAATTGTAGAAATGGTTAAATTCATGCTCTATTAAAAGTTAATAAGTAATGTAAGTGCAAATTTTTCACTTTGGATTTCTAAAATGAAGTCCAAGTATACAAAAACCTAATTTGAAAGGAGTTTTGCTAGCTAAGACTATATTAGGCTTAGGGATGATAATTCTACCTAAATTGGTTACCCACAAAAATTAATCATGACAAGTATTTACCAATAAAATTTAATGGATATAGGATGGGTTAGGCATTATATATTAAAATACACATTTATAATATATTAAAAAGATGAATTTTATGATTATTATAATATTAAATATCATAATTTATTTTGAAAATTCAAAGTCTAAACATAACATTTCATTGAGTGACATTCAATTTGGACTAGTTGTAAGCTATAAGAAGTTAGGCCAAAATGCTCAAATTTAATTTAGGCATTTAAAATGATGCCCAAGCCCATTTAAAGCCCAAATTTATATAAGATTTTTTCATATTAAGCCAACTATGATTAAATTGGGTTTAAAAGGTCCAAATTTTATTTGTAATCAAAATTTAAAGTCCAAGTCTTTCATTTCATCAAGCGAGTTCAAGCCAAGTAAAGCATATGAATGCAAGTTACAAGTTGTAGAGGATCATGTAAACAAAATTTAGAATCTAAACTTCTAAAATGAGGTCTAATCTTGATGAAAGCCTAATTTTTATGGACTTTTGTAGGCTAAGCCTAAACCAAGACATGATCATATTGAGTAAAAAAACTTAGATTTAATTTATAATCAAAATGTAAAGCTAGCACATTGCATTTTATCAAGCAAGGTAGATTGGCTTAAGCCATCTTGTCATGTCTATGAAAGACAATGATAAGCAAATAAGATTAAATAAAAGGCAGAGAATGGTAGAAGAAAATTTATAAAAATCTTTTTTCAATCAAATTCTTGGATTACTAACTTGTCTTGAGGTTAGGTTTAGTTGTTAAACATACGTTGTTTTTTATTTTTGGTATTTATTTGCTAAAACGTCATTTTTTTCAAAAATTCATATCCGGAACATGTTTTTTTGTGAATAAGTGTTCAAAAAAAGTAATTGTGAAAGGGATTTGAAATTTTTTTAGCTTAGATTTCTTGTTTGGATATTCTTTTAAAAATATTTGTTACAATTTTATGCTTTCAGAAGCTAGCTTCCATAAGGAAACTTGGGGGCTTCTTTGCATGTTGTTTTACTTTATCCTCTACAGTGAATTTTGCTTCAAGCTTTTCTCTTGCTTCCTTTTTCTTCATCCTTCCTCGAGTGTATTGTTTGTAGCCAAGTCTCATACAACAACTCCAAACATGGGTCTCCAATATTAATTCGAATGATTCTCTCTTCCGTTCTTGTTTGTTGTTGTGGTTATGAATGATGAGTGTCTTCTTGTAGTTCCCATACCTCCGACATCACCAAAATCACATGCTCTATTTAGTATTCAACATTCAACACTAGCATAAATTAGTTAGTTGCTTTTAAGCTTCACAGCTTTAAGAACCAATAGCAAATATCCATTCAACACTTATGACTTCAATGTCATAGGGTAAAGAGGAACATTGTGGTGGCATGTTCATATTCTTTAGTCAAGGGCCACAGAGAAGAAATATTGTGTATCTACAAACCAAGTTCAATTTCGAGAAGCACTCAATATTGCTTTGAAAAATTACTGTAGAAAAGGGGTGTTTTTGGAATAAAATAACAAAAATATAAAAGAGATGTATATTTAATAATATTGAGAGGTGTAATTAACAATTACTTAAAAAAAAACATTTCTTCTTCTTGTTATTATCCAAGTTTATGATAAGATGTGATTTCTTTTGAATTAAACTTATTTTTGAATTGGGCAAGAAATATGTTGGAACTTTATCTAGGTGATATTCTAAGTCTAAAAAAAGTCAAAGCGGACTTATAAGTGAAATGAATTTCAAAATGGTTTTCAACACTCATTCAAGATGGAAATGTAATTTAGTGTGAGACGCTCTTATGTATAGGGGCGGTATATTTGTAAAGGACTAAACTTTTTAAATTGATTTTGTTACCTCCACCATGGTTTTTAAAGGTATTAACACTTGCATAAATTTACATTAATTTACACGCTCTTTATATACATTCATTTCCCTATACATACAAGTCATCCGACAACATTAATGATTCAAATTAATGAATTATACACATATTTCTCATAGCTACACATGTATGTTCCCCAATTTAAAATGATAAGGCAACTTTTCAGTTTCATAAAGTTGGCAACTTATCTTTGGGTTGATTCCTAAAGATGTAAGTTGTCCTAAATAATAACTTAGCATTAACGTTAAATCTATATCTCCATTTTTGTGGGGTATGCATGGCCTTTGCCTTCTATACGTTGGGCCAAAACCGTTTAGATTTGCCTCCATGTCATGTGTATGAGAGATTATGTAAGTATAGTTTTCTTGTTAAATGAATGCTCTCTTTATATTCTTTTTTATCTACCAGCTAATGAGTACGTATTCTCCCTCTCCTTCTTTGCCATTTAATATTATGATTTACATTTTCATGCATGTGCTTATACCTTTTGTATTTTATCTATTAAATCTATCAATTTCATATACTTGGGTTTCATTTTCAAACTAGAATTTCTCGATTTGTGATATTTACAATTTACGAGAAGGTTAAAAAAATTTATGCTCACTTTTTTACTCAAGGTAGTAGTATGGAAGAATCGGTTTCAAAAAATTAGAACTTTAAAAAGAAATTGATATGCGCATAGGAGAATAAATTTTCATAATTGTTAGCCTAAGGTTTGAAGCTAAATAAATTAGTTAGAAGATGTACTTCCTTAATCAACCCTCTAGAGTTATTGAATTTTGGAATATATAAATATAAGTTGTTTGCTTGTAATGATTCTGCTCATTAACCTAGACATTTTTTCAAAGATAGAAAAAATGTTTCTTAAAGACTAGTTGTCAACATGAATGATGGAAAGTACAAAGCCTGATATTGATCTTAAGTCACCATTTGCCTATAAAAAAGAGAGGTTAAGGTGCAATAAAACACTAAACCAAACAAACAAACCACACTTGCTAAATTTTTAGGAACAATTAGCTATTATAATTAATTTTGACACACTTAAGTCATTTTATGTTATTGGAATTCAAAGCTATAAATAAGGAATGCATTGAAAACACAATATGGATTGTTCCTAAGAGGATGATGATAAATTGACAATTTTAAAATGAGTGACAATCTTGATTTTGAAGGTTGAAGTTATTGTAGTATGCCATTGTGACAATGTGTTATAGTTGGGTCCTATTGTCCTAATGCTAAGTAAAAGGGTAATCTTATTGAGATTCCTTAATTTTAATAGGAAAAAGAATTTCTTTGGTAAGATTCCTTTGCTCAAAGGTTGGGTCCCAAGCCTTCCTGCCTTTTCTATTTTGTACAATAATTTTTGCAATTCATAATCATTTCATCCCATGATTAATTAACTAAATTTAAGCATTAAATTATTCACATTAAAGTATTCTATAACATTGTCCTCTAAGTTGTGTTATCTTTTTGCAAAGTAAAACATAATATTTAATTGTTAAAGTGTGTCAAAGTGGGAACATTGTGCATAAGCCTACATTGACCTATATGGATGGGTATAACACATTGGGATAATAGCAATGATGGCTCAAGGAATTATTGGAACATACATGTGTGATTGTGTTATTATAATGAATAATGTTAGGGGCATTCTAATAAGCATCAAGAAAGAGAAAAAGATAGAAGAGAGAAAAAATATAAATACCATCGATGATATAATGTATCAAATATGTGTTTATACCGTTGAAGTCTATATTCATCATATATTGGGTTTGTGCCTCTTATAGATCAGTAGCAAGCATTGCAATTATCCCAAAGAGTCGTTTTCACTGAACAAGGAAACTTCAGAGTCTATAAAACCATGTAAACCATTATTTATTGAATCTATTATGGATGAACAGTTGCATAATAATAAGTCTCACAATACGTTAGTGACAATGATATCACTAAAAAGGTGCAAACAGTACATGAATAAATAAGCCAAATATGGAATAAATTATGGAAATGATGAAAATGGACGCTTAGGGAGTGATAATGAGAACAATGCATTAAAGATATAGTTCCATATATGAGACAAAAACCAAAGCTAAGTGGAAGAGCAACCAAACTAGTGTTTACATGACAATAGAACAAAATTTGTGCCAACAAAAACATAAAAGAAAAATTGAAGGATTTCTAGTAGTGGAAAGCTAAAAAAAATGAGGTGAAAGGGACTAAAAGAAAATAGAAGGCCAAAATCCCTTAATCATTTAGGGTTAAATTGAACCCTAATAGAAGTTTTAGTGATGCGAAACATCATGAGCATAGTGAATTATTACATTGTATTTCCAATTATTACAACAATGATGTCAACAAGCCATGGAAAAGGTGAATGATTATGCGTGGATATGTATTTCATATTCTAGGTGGTTAGCTCAAACATAGAGGAGTAAAGTTGCACGATAAATGGATAATCATAAATTTTGAAATGAATTGAATTTAATAATTCATTACATGCATGAGAATCAAAAGTGGTTATATACTTACAATTTTTAGGAAGGAAGTTAGCATCCTTACACAATCCCATAAATAAGTTGAAATGTATATATGACCAATCATTTCTCATGAAGAAAGTGTTAAAACACAAAAATAACGCATGTAAGGTTGAATTTCATATCCAAAGAAAATCATAATTTGGATGCATTACGTGTGGTGATTTTTATTTTCATGCTTCTTTGGGCTTAGGCCTTGATCAGAGAAGCTTGAAATAGACGAAACCAAAATGGTATTGAAAGATATATTAGTAAAAGAATAAAAATGATAGAAATGATTAATTTTATTTTTATGGTAGAGTACTTCATTATATATTATAATTGAATAAAAGACTTAATTGAAATGTCCCAACTAGTTTAGTTTAGTAATATGAAGTAGATACAATAGTCTATGCAAATATACAACAAAAAAAATATTCTTCAATTTAAAAATAACCATGTTTTGCAAAAATATTATGTAATGTCCTTTGACAATTTTATTATATATGTAGATGTAGATTAATTGATCTAAATGTAACATACTCTAAACTACTAGGAAATAGAGAGCTTTAAATGTATGTTAAAAGATGTCTTCAAATATTATTATGCTTTGCGATACATAAGAAATTATTGTCTATATGAAGGTTTTTTTTGTTATTAATAAGATGACAAAGTATGGTCCAATCTAATAGATTGAACTTTAAAATGAGAGATCGAAATAGAATTAGATCAATTTGATTTAACTTAGTGGACCAAATAAGTCAGGTTTGTTAAAAGTTGACCCAAAAATTACTAGACCTATCTGGTCCAACATTTTTTTTTTATATGTTTTCTTTTAAAAATCAAATAAATTTAAACAAAAAACAGAAGTTATTTTGTCTAACATAACATGTCATGTCAAATCAAGAAAAATGTAGCACACACAAAGTTTAGGCTAGGCTGGGTTGAGTTGTTTTCCTCACTTTGATAGACTTGACTTGTTTGATAGTTTTAACTACTAATAATGTAGCTAAAAAATGACTATGCTAAAACTCAGTTTGTTTCTAATGTCGTCAAATTATGTATTAGGGTGTTAAAATTTATACAAAATTTTAGAAATTTCTCATGAAATTGCTTAGAAATGTAGAGATTATATTGTAAATATCTAAGTAGATATTGTAATTTCTTGACACTTTAGAATTAATATTCTATGTTGTAGTTAAAATTAAAAATTTAGCATTAGTTTGTCTAAAATTATGTAAACAAATCAAAATAACGGACTTAATTTTTGTGACATGCATAATAATATAAGTGACATCTATTACTCTAATACATGTAAAGTGCAATATTTAAAATATGATCAATAATGATCATAATCTTTGATATATTTAATGATAGCAAGGTATATGATGAATAGGCCTGCATATCTTGTTACCATTTAATATATAAAGTTTTAAGTGTAACTCATATTTTGATGGATGTTAAATAAATAACTATCAAATAGGAAGAACTCCTTTAGTGATTATGTTTTAGTTTTAGAAGAATACTTATATAATTTTTTTTAATGTAAATACAATGTATATTATGAGTATATTTGCGTAAGTTTATAAGAAAATAAAAAAAATCAAATAAACTTTTTCATAAACTAAAATTAATTTATGCATAAGTTAAAAATAATTTTTTGAAAAAATTATATTAAAAAGTTTTTACAAATTAACTAATACATAAAATAATTTTAGTCTATAAAAAATTATTTTATTTTTTCTTATTTCTTTTTAAAAAAATATTTATTATAAATTTACTCAAACAAGTTCTACGTCCATTTATGTTAATTTAATTTTGCAAGACTATATATTCTTAATATATTTTATTTCTATTTTGTCCATATATGTAATTGGAAGACTAAAAATATTTATAGATTATGAATGCACAGTTGTATACATAAAAAATAAATAATGAATCTAGAGTATTTAGACACGTTTCTTGGGACTCATTCATTATGTATATACATTAAATCTCACCTCGGCATCAATTATAGGAACAAGAGAGCCACCTATCAAAGAAATGTTATTCTTGAAATATTACCAACGTTTTTGAACCCATAACAATGCAATTTTGATTACAGGTCCGATGACTAAATATGCACTTAGCTATGCTTCTGGGTGATTTCCTCCTAATTCGCTTAATTAATGGATTAGAATCCACACAATCTAAGACAATGAATGGAAGATAGGAAATAAACATGATAAATTATAATTTGACTATCTTTTTAATTTTTAATTTGTGATTTTGTTTTTTTTTAGTTTCTTTTATGATTTTAATCTTTATACTTTAAAAAAATTACAATTTTGATTTAATTCTTAATTTTGCATACATTTTATATATTTTATTTTGACTCAATTGAATGCTAAGTTTAATATATTTATTTAAGATGTCATCAAAAAATAATTTAATCAATTAAAATATAAAAAATAAATGTATATAAAATTGAATATTAGACCAAAATTAAAAATTTTCTAAAGTGTAAAGACTAAAATCACAAAAAATAATTGGAAGATAAAGTTCGCAAATCAAGAATTAAAAAAAGACCAAAATTACAACTAAAACAAATAAATATGTGGATTTATTAAGTCCTTAATACAAAATGATTGGTTAGTTTTAAAAAATGTGTAAAATAGAAAATAATGTAGTTATTAATGTAATAGAGCATGGGTTTATTGTAAAGTAAGTATTGATGTTTTGTAATATAAAAATGTAATTATAATACAACTTTGATGAAAAAAAATGAATGAATGTAATTTATTAAAGTCTATGTATTGAAAATTATATAAATAAATAAAGTCTACATCACACATATTAGATGTTACAAATAATGAAAATTTTTGAATTTCATTAAGGTTAGAATATGGTTATGGATGAACAAAGAGAGTGTTTTTATATACAATTGTCTTACTATGAATGGACTATAAATCCAACTAATACCTATGGATGCTAAATTCAATGACACTTGTATCGAGTAAGTGTAGAAAGAGCAAATTGATGGGATCATTTTTGTTCTCATCATAAAAGTGGTGGAACCTTCTGTATTTGCTTCAATGGTGAAGGAAAGAAGTTGTTGATGTTCATGATATCATTGTTGTCTTTAGGGTTGAATTCCATGAAGAAAGAAGGAATGAATGAGAAAAGCATTTCCACAATCGAAATTTTTTTTTCAACAAGTGTTAGCAATAAGAAGAAGTGTTGACTAAGATGTTCTCATGAGAAAGCAACAATGAAAATTAAAATATAATTATTTTATTTTTTGTGATATGGGTATTTGAAGGAGGTGGTGTGACATCCATGCCACCATCACTTTGAAGCAAGGGAGAAGGGCCTCCATGTTGATAGCAAGCTTCATCTTCATTGGTAGGAAACATAGTCACATGACCCATTTTCTTTACTTTTTTTTTATTTTAGTAGAATAATTTTGGTAATAAGATTTAATGATACCAATGGATGAGATTTGGTGTAAGTCTTTCAATCTAATGTCAATAAACTTTCTTGGGAGTAGCTTGGAGCTTGAAGTTACTACTTAAATGAAAAATTTATAGATTTGTACCTCTCATAGGAGTAGTTTATGTTTTATTGTTTGTGTTCATGCTTTGTATGACACCTAAGTGACAAGATATTTTATATTATATGTTCATGTAATATATGTTTAAGTTGTAGGTTTTGCTTGAAGTTCTTTGATCTATTTGTATGTTCAAAGTTATCATGTCCTAAAAGTCTAGTTATAGTAAAAGAAATACCTTTTAGGATGTTACAATGGAAAAGCAAGATAGAGGCTAGGAAGGTGACAAAAAAATTAATGGAGGTTTGGGTTTTGAGATAAGGGAAAAGGGTGGCTAGAAGAAATGAAGGATTTGATTTTTGAGATGAAGAAATATATTTCTGACCAAGAACATGACCTACCACAAGAATATTTTTTTTTTTTGTAGGGTGATAGTTTTGAAAAGACACATTGCTTATCTTCTCTTTAATCTCATGCGAAATACGATGGGGAATGCCAATTCAAAACCTTATGGTAAAATAAGAACAACCTTACATTCGAAGCTCCCTTTTTACCATTGACAAGAACTCATTTCACTTGCATATCATAAGGAATTTGAACAACTACTTCAAATATAGTATAAGGAAGTATCGCTTGTGGAACCTCAATATCCACGGGCTTATTAGCTAAATGGAAATTGGCATAAACAATACGATCGATTGCTTATCAGGGATTTTCATAACCCTGCTATAAAAAAATTGGATATGCATTTGAAATGGGTGCTCAAATTATTATATCTATCATGATCGATATGGAAATGGATCGAGTAATCCCTTCCTTTATACAAGAAACAACATTTGTAGTTTGCATGGTCTAATCATTGATCCTGTAAATTTCTACAATAAGATTAGATAGGTCACTCGCATAGCTCCCTATCCAAGGTGGGGAACCCTTTTTATAAATTTAAGGGGTTAAAAAGAAAGGAAAAAAAAAGTTATTTTCTTTTTAGCTAAAAAAACTTTAAATTAAAATTGGATAAGTGAATCATTTTTTCAATCAATCATTCATTGAATGATAAATCACTACAAGTGATAAAGATACACAATTTAAATAACGAAAAATCAAATATTTTAAAATTGTATCTAAAATGACTAGTTCCCAACCATGGGTTAAATGGAATCCTATACATAAATCAGTTAATAGAAGAATAGAAAAGCTTTTATTGTATCACTTAAATTACATAAAAATTCTCGAACCAAAGAGTTAATAAGAACAAGTTCTTAATTACCAAAAATATAATATCTGCTTAGAATAAAGAAACAAATTATATTTGTCAAGAAGTGCAAAATTGTATTCATACAATCTTCATTGTGTGTTTTGATTAATCGGATTATTTCTTTATAGATTCTAGTACAAAGGTTTTGTAGATGTGGTAAAGATAGATGGTTGGAAAAAATAGGAGTTAGTTTTTTGAGATGAAGGGACAAGGTAAAGAAGGGTGGCAAAAAAATGAGTTGGGATTTTTAAATATGGCATTGGGGGAAAAAAATTAAGGTGACTAGAAAAACAATGGGAGTTTGGAGTTTTGAGATGGAGAAATAAGAGTGAAAGGTGACTGAAAAAATGGTAGTAGGGTTTTCAAATGGGAAATAGGGGAGCAGAAGGGTAACAAGAAAAATAGGGGGAAGATAAGGGAGTGGATAAGATAGGGAAGTGATTGAATTTTGAGACTACATATTTTTGTGTGTGTGTAAACTACATGTATCCTATACAAGAAGAAATTATGCTTGAGCCGAATAAGATTATTATAGATAACAAAACTCTTACACAAAATATTTAACTCAACTACATACTAACTTAAGCTTAGCACCATTAATTAAATTGAAACTACCTTGCGTTAAATGGTTCAAAAGTCACACATTTTTAAGTATTAAATAAGTTTTTGATCTTTATAAAATTTTGATTTCCTATGTTAGATTATAGAAAAAAAAATTTGGCTCATTTTTAGTCTATTATTTATTTTTAGTCATCAATATTATTTTATGGGAGAGATTAACTTTGATTAACAAAAAGACAAAAATTTAACCCCATAACAACTAATATTAATGTCTAATAAATAAATAAAAAGATAAAAATATATTTTTATAAATATTAAAATAAAAAATTTAAAATTTTAGAGAAATACAAAACTTATGGAATGTAGAAAGTATATTACAACACTTCAGTTAAAAAAGCTAAACTTTGTTAGAATGATAGTCATTACTTTTAACTCGAGCAAATGAGAGACGTCCCTTCATTTTTGACTTATCTATCAGCTACCATTGAACTTTAGTAAATTTTAACTATATGTTTTTCTTTTTTATTTCCCGAGTTATACAAAATTACTCAGAAAAAAAAAAAGTAAAAGTGAACAAATGAAGAGAAGTGGCTTGGGATACAAATAAAGAAGACATTTTAGCTAACTAGGGCAGTAAAATATTACCATGCACATGTTGGGTAATGTTTCTCAAGTGTCTTGCATTGTGGCCCAAAACTAGTTTACGGCTTGTCGAAAACAACTATGAGTATATAAATAGTTTCAAAATTAGGATTTAAGGGTGTCATAATAATTTGATTTGTATGATTTAAGTTCGTTTATTATGAGTTGTTTAAAAAGGGAATTAATTTAATTTATTCACGTGTTTTTGTTAGCCAAAAAAATATATAATTCAGCTGAACCATCATAGGTTGATGGGTTATGTAATTAAGTTGTCTCTTTAAATTTAGAAAATTAAAAAAAATAGAACAATTTAAATACAAAAAATAGCAAAAAATATAGCAAAACATAAATAAAGAAAATCAATAACATGTTAATTTATAATAAAAAAACTCAAAGAATAAAAAATAAAATAAAATAAAAATATCAACAAAATTAATAATAAAAAATAAATTAAAATAAATAATTTGACACAGGTTGATCCAATTTATCCTATGTTAGTCCACATCAACTTCTAAGTTTAGTGAGTAGGAGTAAATCAAGTTATAAGAAAGTAAGAATATAAATTCTCTAAAGTAAAATGGTGTAGTATCAAATGCTACACTTAAATTTATAGGAAGAGATGAAAATAAGAGAGAAAGAGAGATACCAATTTTTTCATTAAATTAGTTGTGTCGCTTTAAACATCAAATACATTAGCCCATGAAAGTTTCAAAGAGAATAAAGTATCAACAATTGGTTTCATAATGTGTTACTTCTCCTTCATTTTTCTACCACATATGACAGGGATACAAAGAAAATAAAAAGAAATATATAATAACGCATATTATAATGAAAAGAAAAAAATGAGTGTGGATAAATTATTGTAACAATTTTGTAATACATAATATTATTCTATTTAAAAATAATATTGAAAATAGTGTATAATGTAAGTGCATAAAAATACTAAAAGAATCAAATTTGTAAGTGGTAAAGATACGTGTAAATTTAGTAAAAATAAAATAAGTGTATGTAAAAGATATTACTCTATTTGAAAGGTAGTCACATGTGCAGCCAATCGGATTGCAGACCATTATGACATGTTCTTGAAAAAAAAAAGAGAATGAAAAGGTGACCGTTGTATGAAATGAGAAGAAATAATAAGGTAAATGAAATGGAATAAATATGTGTTATCAAAAATGAATTTAGTGTAATCGGGTATATAATTTAAATATTATATTAGTTAATAATTTGATCACTTTATTAATTACTGTATCATTTTACTTTAAAGGATCATCATTTAAAAAGTAAATCAACATTTTCATAATTTATTTTATCCGTGAGTTAACTCATGAGCTAAAACTCACACCTCTAAGCTTTTGAAGTTGTATTTTGTTTGAAATAAAACTATGTCACATAGGTCAAAACTCAAAAATCATTTATAAAGGCTGAAATTTATGGCAAATTAAGAAAATAATGCTAACTAATTAATAAATGTAAAAATATTTTATTCTTCAACATAAATATATATATATATATATATATATATATATGTACACACACTGACAGTGTATAATTTTTTCTATAATATCATAGAATCATAAACACATAAAGCCATATTATCTCTAACCTTAACTAAGGCAATTCTTACTATAAAAACTCGAACTAACTCTTCACATATATATATCTCCTTTTCGTCTAAAACCTTTGCACAAATCTAAGCTACGATCCAATGAAAAGAAAAAGATCCAAAGAAAAAAAAGAACTTTTATTTTCTAACAGTTTGGGGGATGGAAGTCGATTTTCCCTTTTCTGGTTGTCCCCAAAATCAATTTTCATTTTTCGACCCTATTTTTAAAGAACTAAAAAAAAAATTCAATAAATAAATAAATAAATATATATATCAAACTTTGAATTTTAAATGATAAAAAAATTGTTTTAAAATTGTAAAACATTTTTAAAGTGTGTTTGATGCATAATAAAATACAACACGAAATGAATAACATAGAAAAAAAATATTTATGACACATTGCATGACAAGTTTCTTTTTTTCAAAGTATTATTTAATAATAATGAACAACACAAATAAAATAAAAAATATATACTGATAATATAAAATAATTTTATATAATTATTCAATTACAAACAATTATATATGATAAATTTATTAACTCTTATAATAATTATTTGAAAATTTATATCAATGATGATTTATAATTAAATAATAATAATTATTATTTTAAATTATCATTTTATAATCATTAAAATTTAAAACAAATATTTTAAAATTCATATTATTAATTATATATGATTGATAATATAAAACTATTCTATAGAATGAGTCCATGACTTTTTTTCTCTTTAAATTATAATTAGAGGAAAGTAAGTTCTTTCTAACTAAAATCAGCAGGCATTAATTAAAAAAAAAGCCTATATTGACGTAATTGATTTGATTAATTAACTTTCTATCTGCTACTAGTTGGATGTGGTGTGGCTGATTTGCCATTTTCCTTACACTTGGATGAAACAAAACATCTCTATAATATATATATTCTCCAAAATTGGTGGAAGTGTTGATTCAGCCGTCCGATTCGTTAGGTAATGGTAACTGAAAATTATTTGTACCACCCTATATCCTCTTTTAATCCTGGCATTAGAGATCACGGACATGTCACGTGAGAGGGTATACGGTCACGCAAAACGGGGGTCCTTGGCCGACATCTATTCATGCAAATTACAGTGCCATGAACGAAATAATGACTATGCTGTTGTTTTCTTATGTGGTTGGATCAGAGAGGAGGATGTTTTTTTTGTTCCTGTCCAAAATTCCGCGTGTGGGGGCTCAAAGTTTCAACCAAACGTTGATTGGATTGGGTCAGCCCCAAGCAAAAGACACACACAACCCTTAATCACACACACGCTAGCTATTGAGGGAGCTTTATAAACAAGACTTGCCTTCAACCTTACCTGCTCGAGGTGAGGGGTCAATGAAACAACAAAGCAAGAAAGCTCGTGGCAAAGAAAAAGCTAGCCAAAAAAAAAAGCCTTAAAGAAAGCTGATTACATAAAGCAATACCTTTTTCTCTCTCTATTATTTCTATCTCTATCTCTCTCTCTCTTTCTCCCTTCAGTTGTGCCACTATCATTCCTCATCTTCTTTCCATACTAGTAAAGCTGAAACCCACTATTGTAACCTCACCAGTTGTACTAGTTGTGAGAATTATTCGTGTGAACATATAGTCCTCAAACCACACGCACAAAAATTCCACCCATGTTAGACAACAGTGCTTCTTCTGGTGCACCATCATCTTCTGATGCCGCCTTTGCATTATCTGAAAATGGGGTGGCTAACAAAAGGAAAAGAAGACCCGCAGGCACACCCGGTAAAGTTTTCCCTTTTATGGGGGTGTTAAGTTTCAACTTTCAAGCTTTTACCTGAAACAAAATTCGTGGGGTTTTGATTTTCTCTCCAAAGTTAATTTCTTTTTTGTTGTATATATGCAGATCCAGATGCTGAGGTTGTGTCTCTCTCACCAACAACCTTGCTGGAATCTGACAGATATGTGTGTGAGATCTGCAACCAAGGGTTCCAGAGAGACCAGAATCTGCAAATGCACAGGAGAAGGCACAAGGTGCCATGGAAACTGCTCAAGAGGGAAACACAAGGGCAGAAGAAGAGGGTGTTTGTGTGTCCAGAGCCAAGCTGTTTGCACCATGACCCTTGCCATGCCCTTGGGGACCTTGTAGGAATCAAGAAGCACTTCAGAAGGAAGCACAGCAATCACAAGCAGTGGGTGTGTGACAAGTGCTCCAAAGGGTATGCTGTTCAATCTGATTACAAGGCACACATCAAAACCTGTGGCACCCGAGGCCATTCTTGTGACTGTGGCCGTGTCTTTTCAAGGTTAGTTTCCGTGTTTCCCCTCTTAATTCCACTCCTCACCTTCCTGTGGTGTTTTTCCATTATTCCAAGTTCCCATCTTTCTCTCTCTTTCTTGGATTCTGTGTATGTTTGGCTCCTCAGATTCAGCCCCTGCTCAGCAATTGTTTTTGCCCTCAATAACAGAAAGCAAGTTACTACTATTATTATTTTACTTCTTAAATTATATGTATAATTAAATATGATTATGGTCAAACCCTAAAATTCTAGGTACAAGGATGGTGCAGAGAAACAAAAATTCTGAATCTCAGATACCTTTCATGTGAAAGATTTTCTGAAAGATTTTCTATCTTCTAGAGGTTATTAGTATATTAATATTATATTTTGGAGGTTCTAAAACATATAAGTTGAAAATTTTCAAATTCAGAAGCATTATATTATGAATATTATACACAAACACCCCAATCCACCTCATTCTGGCTTTGCACTAGGAGTTCCTATGACAGCTTTTGAGTTTAAGGGCAGTCTATCTCCACACTTCTATTGATAAACTAAAGACCCAAATAAACCAGTATATAGGAGGGAACAGTTTATGTTTTTTCATTCGTTTTTTTTTAACTTATTAAGACCCCATTAATTAGATCACTCTGTCCTATTTTATTTTATTACACTGTTCAATTTGAAACTTGCCCACAGCATCCGTGGACCAGCATTAATTTTATTTTATTTTTTAAAAATTTTCTTCATGATTGTTTTTTTAACACTACAGTGCAAGGTTTGCATACATATATATACCGTGTTTGACCAAGTTTTTTCTTTCTCTGGCCAATTATATATTCAGAGACAACAAAATGAAGCCATAACACATACATTTACATATATAATAATCTAGTTTATTTTAATTACCTAAACTTTTGTCCTTTTCAGGGTGGAGAGTTTCATAGAACACCAAGATGCATGCACTCTTCGGCAGCACCGGCCAGAGTTACAAGCACTTCAACCTGCATGCTCTTCTAGAACAGCTTCAAGCGCAAGTCCCTCTAGTGAGGCAAATTTTAGCATAGCCCCGCCATTGCAAGGACTTCCACTGCCAAAACCAGCTGAACAACCAGCAACAGTCTTATTAACTTCAGAGACACACAATAACAAGTCCACCACCTCGCATAACTTAGAACTTCAGCTCTTACCCTCCTCAATAAACGCTCAAGAAAAACGAAATCCGAAGGAAAGCTACGGTTTGAAACTTTCAATAGGCTCATGCAGTAGTGACAAAGGGAATGAACCAGAGAGAGCATGTTCAGAAGCACATAGGAGCCCACCTGAAAGAAATAATGTGAGTGACTCGTCGACATTGGAAGTGGCAAAGTTGAAGGAGTTTGCAGGAGAGGAACTCAAGTTGGCCATGGCAGAAAAGGCTTATGCAGAAGAGGCTAGGAGAGAAGCCAAACGTCAAATTGAAATAGCTGAACTTGAGTTTGAGAATGCCAAAAGGATAAGGAAACAAGCACAAGCTGAACTTGCAAAGGCTGAAGAGTTGAGAAAGCAAGCCATCAAGAAGATAAGTTCCACTGTTACGGAAATAACATGCCAAACTTGCAAGCAACATTTTCAGTCTTCAACTGTTGGGGTTCCATCAGAAGAAACCTCCATTGTGATGAGTTACATGTCCTCAGCCACCACAGAAGGAGAAGCAGAATGAATGACATATACTGGACCAAAACCATTGTGCTAGGAAAAGAAAGAAAAGACAAGCTTTATTCTACCTGAGGGAAAGATATGATATGATAATATTGCAGGAGGAGTTTATAAGAAGTTATATTGTTCTTTTTTTTTTTCTTCTCTTTCTTGCTTCTTTAATGTTTTCTTTTCTCTTGACTAGGTGAAATTTGTTTTATTTTAAAGAAAGTTCACATTCTTTATTATAATATTGTTGTCGAGATGCAGTGTTTAGGAGTTTGAGAGTCTGACTGTTGAAGGTTTGTTTAAAGGTGAGTTGTAACATGTTTTTCTTCCTTGGACACATTCATCCTTACATTTGTTATATGAAATTAAAATTCAAGATCATGCAAAGTCAGCTTTACCTTTATTCTAACCTAATTACATGAAGGGCAATTTTTACAATTATTGTAATTGGAGGGTAATCTATATTTTTCTGCTCCAAAAATAATTAAATAATTAACTATACTATTGTTGGATTCCACTTACTTGTGGCTTAAATTGTAACTAGAAAACAATAGTAATAATTTTAACAGCAATTAATGTAATTTTTTTAGAAACAAGTGAAAACATGTCTATAAAAAAACAAAAACATAAATACCAGGTATAGTATATGGATTTTACGGGATCACACAATAGAGGCAATGCATGCATGTGGTGAGGAAAAAAAAGAAGAATTATTATTTTTTTCAGAAAAAAATTGCATTAAATGTTGTCAATGTTGTAGGAGTAAATTATGATGTTACTGATATGTCAGGTTGCCTTGTACACATGGACCCTTTAGGTAATATTAAATGAATGATACATGTGACATTCATCCAGGTGAATGATAGCAATGGTTGGGACCATTTTACCTATACGAACCAAAGGGAGGGCTAAATCTTTCTTTTGAGATCGAATTCGATGTGAGAAAACAAAAAGGAATAGAGGGAGAAAAAGGGTGAAAGATGGAGGGGTCGTTTTCATTGCATGAGCGATCCTTTTAAATGCATATATATATATAAAAAAACATGCCATGTTTTTCAGTGCCACAGTTGAAATGGTAGTGGACAGGCATTCGTCACTTTCAACATAAACAAACGCACACAAGGCTCTAAAGATGCACATGCTTTTAACAGGGGAGGGGGAAGGGGTTCAGTGTCAGCGCATAGGCCTGGTACAATAGCTTTATCATTAATTAAGGTGCAAAATAGCATGGAATCCATGTCACTGTTTCAAATTTCAAAGATTTGTATTTTTTTATTGTAAAATTTTTATCAACTGTATGATTAAATTTTTATTAGTGAATATGAATAAATCATTTTAATAAGATTTTTTTAGTCACGTTTTTATTTTTTTATATAGTCAATGAATACTCTTTATTAGAAGTAATTTTATTTGAATTAAAAAAATTATTATAATTAACTAAACACTTTTTAAATATTGAATATAATTGTGTGTCTAGGACTTGTATTCAAGATCTTACATCATGAGTCAGTTGACATGTGTTTGGTGTATTTTTTTTTAGTATAAGTGTAATGACAAAATTATATTATAAAAGAATAAACAAAACAACATATAAATAAAAAAATATTTATAAATTTAATATTTTGATATTTTAAGTTGAAGATAATATTAAATTTATTTATATGATTTGCAGCCGATTATTTGATTAAATGATTGTTTTTAATGATTTAAAATTTTATATTAAATTAATAATTGACAAATTAAATAATATATAAATAAAAAAAATACTTACAAACAAAATGTTTCAAAGTTTTAAATTAAAAGTGATATTTTAAATTTTATAATTTATTTGTAATTTATTGATGAAGATTTTTTATTATATTTTTTAAGTTTAACAACAATTTTATATATAATAAAATTATATAGTTTAAAAATGAACCCTTTTTTTTTTATCATGTATAACACTTTTAATATAAGTACAATTACTCAATATAAAAAATTGAAGTTTATCTTTCGGAATTTGGAAGGGAACTTTCGTGTTGTTGAAGTTCAAAGAAAGAAAAATTAGGTTGAGCATTTTGCTTAGAGCCAACTATATTATTGACCTTTATCTTTTACTCTATTATTAAAGTTGAGTTTTTAATTTCAAATTCATACTTTTTGTACAATGATATACACGAGGGTTTGCTTAACTTTATGACTAATGCATGTTTGACTATAAAATGGTATTGTATTATAATTGCAAAAAATAACTATAAATGAACACGTATTTAATAAAGAGGTTATATTCGAAATAAATCAGTATCAGTATAAAGTAAAATTTATCTAATTTGTAACCGGTAAACGTCAAATAAGCTTTTTGCCAGTATATTCCACTTTGCCTTCATTTTAGTTTTTATGTTACTAATTTATTTATTCCAATATTGTTATAATATAATTTGTTAAAAATATTATATTATAAAGTGTATAAATTAAATTAAAATGATTTATCCTTTTAACTAATTTTACATAAATATTTTATAATAATTACTTTAAAAGTTTTATTTAAGATTATCTGTAATCATTTAACAGTGTAAAAATCTTTATACTAACAGTGAATCAAAAATTAAATTATCTGTATATATAAGCTTTTTATGCATGTTTATTATAATATAAATATTTTTTTGACAGCATTGTTATATAAATCATTATATTACTGTATTTTGAGATAGTAATAAAATAACAGTATAATTATGAAATGATATAAGCTACTACGTTATAATATTAACTGTTATTATAACTATAACTCTATCTATTTCTTTACCAAAATATTAACTTTTTTTTCCAATAATATCCATGTGATATTGAAAAAATAACAAATAATAAAATATGAAAATATAATGGAAAATATTATTATATTAATTGTTAACGGTGCTAGTTAAATTAAAATATGTAATAAATTAGAAAAGTAAAGCCTCGCAGTATACTGTAATAAATTATTATTATTATTATTTTATTATTATTATGTACATAAAACAATAAGAAGTTTCTTCAATAGGACACAAGAATAATTTTTTAAACTTTTAAAAATTTGTTTGATATAACTAATCTGTTAAAGATTGAAGTTATTGTGAAACAAATATTTAGGAGATTAAATATTTTTTAAAATAAATTATAGTACTTTGTTTTAATAAATATACAATAGTTTGAACAATAAAAATTTAATTAATTACCATCATATGCATAGAAAAATACATAGCAATGCATTGTACAGATACAATGTCAGAAAATTTTAAAAAGAATTGTATAAAAGGATACTAAAACAAAATGAAGCATTAGTTTATAACTTATATATATATATATATATATAGATATATAAAAGTTGGAGAAAGTATAATTTAAGTTTATGTTGGGTAGATTGATGTATATCTTAATTAAAGCTGAAATGTATCAGAAAAGGATGAACGAAAAGTGGGTGTGGCGTTTGGTGATTGTTCTTTGACAATTCAACCCAAAGCAAAAGCCAAGGCAGAGGAGGATGCTCCAACAGGGGTTAATGATATATAGTGTCTGGGACCACGTGCACCTCTTAAGTCTTACCCCATCTTTTAACGCATCCCTTCCCTTTTTGGCTCTCAATGGTAGTAGATTGCTTCGGTCCAAGAAGACTTTGGCTCTATATTCTCTAGATAGCTACGGTACAATAATTCTTTTCTTTCAAATAGTTTTATAGAGCAATGCGTATTTGAGGGGCTATCATTCTAATACATGCTACCTTCAATCACTCGGGGAACTCTGATAGCAACATAACTTTTTCGTACCCTCATTTATATTTTATTTTTGGCTCTACTACTTAAGGTGTGAAGTATTAAATGTCTGTATAGTTTTATGCTGCAGAATTTATTTTAAATTTTTATTTTTTTTAATTAAATTTTTACACCTTTAATTTTATGTTATATAAAAATCTAAAATTTATTTTGAGTATTTAAATAATTTTTTATTAGATAAA
>JAMLFT010003098.1:0-23048 GCA_026544285.1 Pachyrhizus erosus | reverse complement strand
AATAAAGATAGTAAGTAAAACTTAATTAATCGTAAATTCATTTATATTATAAGTTAAAATATCAAATATTCATTACTTATGATAATATTTATTATTTTTGTCTTAAACAACAAGAATTTTATATATTTTGATCTTAAATACAAATAAATTTCAACTAACTTTAACATATTTAATGATATTATTTCTAAAATAGTTTTTATTTAATTAAGATTTTATTTTCAATGATTTCTTCTTATTTATGAGATCAAATTTCAATAAAAAATAATTTAGAAAGACACATTATTTTCTAAGTAAAATTAACAAAATTAAATAATATTAACTAACTTTCTTAATTAATGTAAAAAAAATTTCTCCTTATATTGGTATTTGATAATCCAAAAATTATGCAATCATTAAATATTGTCAAATCACAAAAATTTCAACACTCAATTTAAAGGAAAAAAACCCACTTTTAAATACAACCATTAAAAGGTAGTTGAGAGGAAAGACTCCACCTAACAATGTTTTGACAGTTAATTACACTATATCAATATGATAATAAACAAATGTAATAAATTACATTTTCCTTTTGCATCGATGGTAATACACAAGGCTGAGAGCAATTTCAGTAATTATCAGAATGAAAGACACATCATATTAAAATGGTTGTAAGCTGCATTCAATTAAATGACACATCATTTTTGATATCTTGTACGCTTAAAATACTAGAACTAACGCATGGTTAGAGTAACTGCAGAAGCTGTTTAGGGTTCAAATGAAATCTGTATATTACAAGCTACAAGGCCAGGACGTGCATGGTCCCCGCCTAACTGTACACGTGTTACCTGTATTTTGGATTAAAAATAAAAATAAATGAATAAACCAAAAATACTGTTACTCCTTCAGTATAGCTCCCCATCCTCCACCGTTCATCATCTATGGACTATAACCATATATGTTGTCAGAAAAAAGCATATCAGTAATTTTTTTTGTTTTTGAAGAAGTGAAACTGATTTGGCAAGGCATTACTAAACCAGAGAAACTGTGTGCATAAGTGCTAACAAGTCATAAGTCAGTAGTATCGTTGCTAGTGCCTGAGCTCTTCAGAAGATGGTCCTGGTGAAAAGGATCGTCTGTACCATGCACAGAACTCAACCTTGGAGAAAAGTTCCACCCTGTCATTTGCTCCAGCTCGTACTCATTAGATCTCACATTGGAGTCTTCCTGGAACTTCAGGAAGAACATTGATGACCAGTAATCTCGCGCTAGGTTCTGCACAAGTGGAATGTATAATTTAGATGAAAACTATACAGCCGCAGCCAGGGTAACTTTAATGAATAATTTTAAATCATCGCATAACATAATAATTGGTTTAAATACTTGTTTGATTTTATAATTACAAAAATTTTCTCTTTGAATTCCTATATTTAAAAACATCCCTTTTAGTCCCTATATGTACCATTTCTAATCTCTTTTAGTCCTCACCAGAAAGACAAAAAGGGATTAAAATTATATGTACAAGGACTAGGGATTAAAAATTATATATATAAAAACTAAAAGCATATGTTTTTAAGTACATGGACTAAAAGTGAAGTTTTTTAATTATAGGAAACAAATGAATAATTAACTCAATATTTTTTATGCTTCTCAGACATAAAATGTGTTTACCTTTTGATTAAATATTTTCTTTATTTAGTGTTAAGAGGATGTTATGCGAGGATATAACATTACTCAATTTTAATCAAGGCGTCTCGTCAAATTGTTTTGAACCTAAGGAACTTACTGTTCTCATCAGCTGAATGATCTCATTGAGTGCATTATGGAAGAGATCAGGGCGTGCGAGGTTGGAAGTTGACAAAATTTCTTGTCTGCTTCTATAAGAGATGTTCACCTCCATAGCCGCACCTGTAAAATTACATTCTAGCAAATATCAACTGTAGCGTCCCAAATTTGGAAGAAAAGATTGTAAGCCCATGATTTTTTTCTATAGCTCTTGGTACTTCAACCCCATAAGATGAAACATATAACTGTCTAAATCAAATAGTTGTGTTCATAAAAGGATTTAGAGAAAACTGATCTTACAGTTTTGAATATGGCAAAACCAAGGGAAAGGATGAAAGAAGGAAGCCACCTGGAATTAGAATTTCAAACCTGCAACTATGTATTTCTCAATAATATGTCGTGCCATATAGATCCTTCTCACAAAGTCATCTTCAGATATTTTACTAAGCTCATATACTTCATCAAAGAAGTGCACACTCTCCCCAGCCAAGCAACTGTAAATATATCAAAACAATATTACTTTTTTTAGTTGAAACAGAGATATTTTTTTCTGCATTCTTTACCTCAACTCTGATGTTTAGGTCCAAAACTTTCTGGACTTTGTGGGACAAGAGTAAAAAGGATTCATTCTTCTCAACCAAGATTCTATTGTGCAAATTAACATCTGTTATCTTCCATTTAGTGTGTAGAAAACATTACCCATTTTGTCAAAATTGACTCTCTTAAATAAGTCATTTCTTATAAGTTCTCAAGGGAAACTATAATTTGTACAAATGTCTGCCAACATACTGGACTACACAAAGGAAATTTTACCTATCAGCAAATGCCATGAAAGACTGCCGGAACCTCTTATTCAGGAGAAGCTTATCCAACGGTTCATTAGGATCTATCCTTGAAATTGGTTCACTTTGTGCTAATACCCCGCTTTCAGGTATGCCCAGAGCCTGGCTCATTGTGCGAAATTCTCTGGATTCTCTTCTCCTCAGGCTGATTTGTGAGAGAAGTGGTTGTGAACTAGATATTGAAAAGAAAGCCACCACAAGTATGCTAGCCTTTAAACAAAACCAACATAGGATGAAAGTAAATAAAATATTCAGAAAGTAATGACATAGATTTTAACATTCAATGTATTGAAAATATCTGACATTTCATAGTTATGAACATAAGAAGTGGTAGGAAAGCATACCACAACTAAAAGCAGAAATCTGGAGGCAACTTGAAGCCATGAGATATTGTCATAAATTTCATTTAGTATGTAAGCAGTAATCCACACAGCTGCCAGAAAAAAAGAGCAAAGGTTAAATTATTGAGGCCACTGAGATAAGCCATCCAGAAAATATCCAATCTCATTTTATAACAACAGTTTGAAATAACTAAGTAGATATAGGATTAGTGAAAGCAAAATGAATAAGAGTTGTTTTTAGTTCAGCAAGCCATAGTTAAATTTGATTAAAAATTGTGGCTAATTAAGATACTATATAGTATGGAATCTCTTTTCAGAAAGTAAACTATATTGTATTTAGGGTAAAGGTTCTGCAAAACTAGTTTGCTAAGCACACTAGTTAAAGAACATGCGATATCTATAACATTTGTAAATATGCATTGATGAATTGACATTGATTTTGGCATCAGATTTTTTAACTTGAATGTTACACATTTAGATTTAGATTTAGGTAGGAAAACTATTTGCTGAAAACATAAAACCTGAATTATTATCAACTTAATGGTGAATTTGTTACCTTAATAACAGCCTTAGAGCAAAAGTTAGTAGGAAGCTAGGAACTTCAAAATAAATAGAGAAATAAAGGAGTTTCTTATAAAACCTAGGAAAAAGTGTACCAATGGACACAGCTGATACAAGTATTCCCCGCCAAAGGTCTTTGAGTTCATCGAACCTGAACTCTATGTGATGAACAGCAGCAGTAACCCCAACCAGAATGGCAATATACAATGAATGGAGGCATACAAATGGGATGGTCCATTGAGCTCTCATGTGACAGCGACTGCTTAGAGGCTTCATCAAATGGATAACTAGAGAATGAATTATTAGTTTTATCAGAAATAAACAGTGGAAAGAAAGTAAAAAAAGAGACAGGACTAGGGAAAGAAAGGGGAGTGGGTTCTGGTAATTATTTCCAGAAATTCCACAAGTTGTTGAAAAAATCATGGACACAAAGCAGAAACACATAAAATGTAATAACTGAAGGGACAAAGTCCAGCAAAATTTTGAAATAATAGATAAAAAGAAATGCAATTCTATGGACAAAATTGATAAATTTACACCTGCTACCTCTTCTTCAAGTAGTAAATTGTATGTAATAAAAACTACAACAATAAGTAAATTAAAATTTATTCAAATTCTTACCAGCAGCAGCAGCAATCCAGGGAAGTAGAATAAGTGGAAGAAATATATACGATCTTATCAATGGTAAACGCCTCCTGAAAGATCAATAAAGAAGGAAATTGAACACAAGTCATAAATGGATGATAACTCCTTTAGCACTGGTTAAGAATTGCAGTGAGTACAAAAAAAAAAAACTACCAAAAAAAATATAAAAAAATAGCTTCTTGAAGTAAAAGGCAAAGTGCTAATTAATTATGGTCAATAATGCCTACAAACAATCACATCAGCAAAAAATCCACAAGCCCCATGAGCTCAAGTGAATAATAGTTTCCCCAGTGAAAACCAATCAGACATGTTTGCTATGGGTTGTGGTTGTGGAAAATACAGACTAACTGCTTTAAGCTATGGATGATGAACATTTGGGTGCATTTGGAACAACTTATTTACATTTTACAGTTTTATTAGGTCTTATCTTATGAAATAAGAACTTGTGTCAGTGTTTGGGAGAGCTTATGGACATAGCTTATGACTTGTCCATAAGTTGTTTTCAGCTTATTTCAGTAAGCTCTCCAATCTCCATGATAACCTATGAAAATAACTTACAACTTATATTATAAGAGTTTAATGTCATTTCCTCATTGATTACAGCAATAGTTTATACATAAGTGCTTACATGATAAATATTTATCCAATAAGCACTTGGTTATGTTGTTTATCCAAATCCACCCTTAGCTATCTTGTTGACTTGAAAGTTAAGAGGTACAGTGGCAGAAACTTACACCAATGTGGCAAAAAAAAAAATCAATATCAAGCTGTCACTTACTTGACGAAGATAAAATACAATTGTGAAGCTTGTGTTATGCGACAGCTCAACAGCAAACCAAACCCCAGTGGACCTTCAACCCAGACTGAAAATAAACAGGAAAAACACGGTTATACTAACAGGTATTAATCTTTTCAATACGTAAGTATAAATAAGTCAGAAAAGATGGCAAAAAGAAGGATAACCTCCCCATAGGTAGCATGAGCGCAACCAATGTCTCTTTCCAATTTTCAAGAAATTATTTGATATCTGCATAAGAAACAAACATGAGATAGCTAAGCTTGACAAGAAGGTCAGGCTGAGCTGATACTGCAGTAGCTCTGAACAATTAAAATGGGGATATTTTTAAGCTGTCACAGAAAGCAAATGACATAGACATCAAGAAGTTATTTACCAAAATTGATAGAAGAAAGTTGAAGCTGGCAACAACTTGAATTACAGGTAACCAGAAGCCACTGCCTTTGGTACGAGGAACCTTGTGAACTAGGAAGGGAAATATTGACCATAGGAGAAGGCTGAAAGATACAAGGCAACAAACATGATATGCATAAGAAAACAAATGATAGTATAAAGATGAGACTAAAGGAAACACCACACCCTTTATCAATTAGCAAGCAGATCAGGTAGTTGCAAAAGCAATTATAATTTGTTAATCAGAGCTCAAAATAGATCAAACAGGTATAGTGGGCAATAGCGAATAGGGGCAAAGAGAGAAGCTTACACGGTGAAGGAAAGGATGGATAGGGCAATGGCTGTGTAGTCAGTGGGGCAACCTCCTTCGACGGCACAGGTCGCCATTCTGATTTCATTTGGCACACTTCACTATCATCAGAGTATGCACTGGTCAACCAAGTCCTTCACCACACTTTGCCTGCTTCCCATGAACCCAATCTCCCCTAAATCTTTATCCCCATGCTTTCTTAATTAATTACTTTGTGTAAAAACTTTTAAAAATTAAAAATTAAATAATTTTATACTATCGTTTAATTAATTTTTATAATACTTCTTTTAAAATTATATCAACAAAACATATAATGTATTAATAATATAATTTTTTTTTATCAACAATAAAGCATATTCCGAGTATGGTCAACATTAAAAAAGTAAGTATTTCTTATGACGAATATAAAAATTATTTAACACACAAGGAAACTAGAAGTAGTTAATAGAATGTATTTAATATTTCTTAATTAAAAGGCAATTAGTTAGCAAATTGCAAGGCGTTTCTTAATTACGGGTTTATTTGATTCGATTTTAAAAATAAATAATTCTAAATCAACGTGAAGACACTTGTTTTCGACGAATTTGAGAAGTTTTATAGACGTGAGACGTCTACTTGAGCTTTTAATTATCAAAATATTTTTTTTATCGTATAAACGAGTAAATGAATAGATTTTCCAGCGTTTCAAAAACTTCATTCATTTTTTTCAATGAGGTATTAAAATAAATCAATCCAGTTTATTTTATAACAGTCTCTCATCCAAATATAAACTAAATTAACTTTATTAATATGGAGTTGGTTTGGATTATTGAGTTTAGTATTATATTTTTAAATTTTTGAAATATTTAGAAAAGAAATTTTAAACTAAAATAATGCTAAATTGTGTATTTAGAAAAAATAAATTATGAATTATTAAATACAAAAACTTTTTTTCACGTTGAAAGTCATGTCTTATAACATTAATGAAAAAGGAGAATAGGAAACGAAAAACACACTAAGAAGAATTGAATTAAGTTTTTTTTAAAAAAACTTTTGTGAAAGACTTTTGTTAAATAAAAAAGATTTTTCAAACATTGTTAACAAGTGTTTTAAATTAGATATATTAATATATTACATTCATCAAAACGATTCTTAATGACGTATGCTTTTTCTTTAAACATAAAAATTTGGACTCGACACTGATTATTGAGACAAAACAATACTAAACTTAATACATTATACCTAAGTTTTGTCTTTATGTCAAATTGAATTTCTTTGGAAAATACTTGTAATATGGACTAATAAGAAAGATGAGTGTCATGTTTCATCTAGAAGCCCACGTGCGTTGAACATTCAATGAACAGCATAGCTATCTCTATATCCGTCATGCGATCATGGCATAGAATATTAAGGTGCATTCAATCCAAAATTCCAAATCAAACCATTATGACTTTCAACTTTCAATTTTCAACCAAACTTGATCAGCAATATGCTACTGGTGTAAATAATAAATATAACCCTACTTTTTCTTTCGTTAAACCAGAACGACAGTGATTGTGACATTTAAATTAATGAAAGACGGCTTTATAAAGATATCTTATACGTACTAATTAAAAGGTAAAGATTGAGAAAGTTTCCTAATTGAATACCAATAAGTCCACATATCATCAACCAAATCAAGGGGGAAATGTGCTTTCTTCATTTGCAAAAAGGTTGTCACTGATTCATGTGTTTACATTAGTTTTCGGATTATAAATAACACCATACATGAAACAACTAGAAGCTAAACGAAGAGTTGAGCAGGCTGCACTGTTTTCTTTTTGTTATACTTCACCCGTGTCTTCAGCAGAAAATTGATAAGATTTAGAATCAATATTTGTGTGGCACCAAGAAACACGTTGTTATCCTTGCTTAAGGGCCAAAGCAAAACCATTTTCTCTGCAACCAAAACCATGCATATATAATTCAACTCTCAATTAACACAAATATTATCATCATTATCAATGATTCAAGATATACAAATATACAAATGATGTACATTAAGGAGAAATTATTACATGATTTCATCATAACTAAGATCCTAGATGATTTCATGTGACACATAACTGAGTTTTTTATTCATTCTTTCTCTTAAAATAAAAAATCCAGTTACTTTCGCATGGAGATTAGCCGAAAGCATGAATAGGTAGAATTTTTAGTATATTAAGAGGCGTATAGAAACAACTTAGGAATGAATAGGTACCTTTGAGGAGGAACTCTTGGACTTTTGTTGATCCTTGCGCTTTCGAGAATCATATCTTCTCTGAGAAGGGAATCGTCCCGATGCTGAGGCAACTTTCTTTTCATCTCTGGCCTTGTTGAATATAACAGTGAATCCTTCAGCTGAAGCAGGATCATTCACATCCCATTCCCCAAACTTAGGTAAAGGCTTTCCTTGTTGTTCATCATACTGCACGTACAAATGTTTATATATACCAAATAAATTATTAGTGTTGGCGAAAGCTTTTGCTATTGCATGCATTGCACATCATCTTTAACTTTAGACAACAAAGAGAATATATATATAAAGTTCATTTCTACTTAGATTTCTTAGAAAGAACAAAGAGAATATATATATATATAATTTCAAAGAAAAATTATGAAAAATGTTAGATAGCTAGAACATTTTAGCCAATTTTTTCATAGAGAACTGCTTAAAGAAAAAAAAAATGGTTATGGACAAATATTGATTCTTCTTTATTTCATCAGACAATCTATCATTGAATCCAGATAAATTCTGTCAAACCATTTGAGGCTATGAAATTGTAACTTTGTCTTTTTTTATCATTTGGGGTAAGCTATTTTGTTCTTAAATGTTAGAAATGACAACCAAAAATAGCGTACATGCATTGCAATGCATAGTAATTGAGAAGGTGGAGAAGAACAAGAAGATCGTACCGAGGCCATGAGATTGAAGCTTTGTGATATTCAACAAAACTGGAAATTAACCTAAGAAGATGAAACACAAGGGAAGAAGTGAATTTGAATGTGAAAATGCAGCACTTTATAAAGCTATACAGGAAAGAGGAAACGAATTGCAACGTAAATTAGCTGTTGGGTTTGCGTGGCCAACTCATCCACAACACGGGTTTTTTAATTATCAACATTTTTTGTTAACAATAGCACAAACCAAACGCTTAGTTCCTCTCCCAGGACCCATTTCAGTTACAAAATTGTAAAATTAACTATTTACAGTAAATAAATTGATGTAGCCATCCACATTAGAACAACAAACAAAAACGTAAATTTGAGCTTCCTCAAAATTTTAACTTCTTTTTTTTACTTTATAATATTAAAAAATGTTTACATTCTATCATTTTTTTAAATAGAGAAAAAGATACTTGGAGAGACTATGAGATTGGAAGCTTTTTCTTTTTGTAATCCTTTGTAACTTGCTATTTTCCTATATATATATATATATATATATATAAGAAAATTTAAATCTTAGAAGTAACATAACCCAAAGTTTTACATGTATTGCATCGCATGGTAATTGCGAAGATGGAGATGGATTTACAAATTGATCATGCATAGTGAAGCTATGAGAATGAAGTTTTGTAATATTAAGTAAAACTAGAAATTGAGGAAAATAAATAAATGCCTAAGAGCAAAATATAAAGAAATATGTCAGCTAACGACTCGTCCAAAATACTAGTGATATATATCAGATAAAAAATATTTAATTATTATGAAAAATGACTAATAAATGTTGATCATTCAATCCTATTTGAATGTTAAAACTAAAAAATATCTATAACCTTTTTCACTATTCATCTCTTAATCATCCCTACATAATTTATATGATCAAGATTTATTATTTTCACATTTTTAAATTAAGAACTATTTTCGTTATAAAAGAATCAACTTACATCAGTATAAATCAAACTCTTGCACACACCTCTCCAAAACCTTGTTTCCGTTGCAAATCACAGCTAAATATTTACAATAACTAAATTTAGGTGGTTCATAAATTGAAAACAGCAAACAAAAACACAAATTTGAGTTTTCCTTCAAAAAGAGAGAGAAATGAGCCATCCTTCAATGGGTCTCTGTATCTTTATTCTCATTTACTGCTTGAGATATAAATGAATCACTCTTAAAATCTTTCTACATTTTTATTACATTAGCGTGCGAAAAAATTCATCTAACTATTTTCTACCCACCACATCCTCTTTAATATTTAAACAATTCTAGGCTAATACAATAGAGGGGCTTCGATTTTAAAGAAAAAGAAGGCTATCAAAAAATGAGCCCAAAAATTGAAGACCGGAATCTCTGAATCCCTAAAATGTGATTGCAGAGAACAAATAGTGACTTTGACGAGACTAAAGAAGAACAGGCTAGGCTTCATTAAGAAGTCAAAAGAAAGACAAGAATAAAAAGGGACAATTTTATATCTATAATACAATTTGCAGACGCGGGACATTCAATGTTGAGCCGTCCAGATAGGTTTGATCACAACTTTACTACAAGATCGTCCCCAGTAGCCATATATGCAAGATAAGCAAATAACCAATTAGTCCTAATCTTGCTCTAGGACGACTCATGAGAACCCGACCACCAGATACCCTGCACAGGGAAATTACATTCCAAGTTAAGAGTGTTTGATCAAGTTAAAAATAAATGACAATTTGCAACAGTAAAATTTCAGTGTTGAATTCGCAATGATAAAGAAGTAAAAACATTGAATTTGCAATGTCTGAAAATGCTTTCATTTAAAGTATTGAAATTCAATTAAAAGGAACTGTTGGCATTAATATAATAGACATGAATTAAAAAATGGTTGCTACAATGCTACTGAATACATTTAGTTATCTCCATGTTAAATGATTTCTGCAGTTTCATCCTTAAACAAATTAAACAACAACAATAAATCCATTTTAATTATTCAGGGCCATCAATACTAAAATTGAGTTTTTAAACAAATCTTTAACCCATTTATTCCAAAGAAAATGTCATTAGGAGTATGATGATTTGATACTATGCGAATACGCAGCATTTAATTTTTTCCCTATAGAAAATTTTAACAGTCTAGCACATGCTTCATTTAAGGTTCTCCAAACCATGGGTCTTCATCTTAAGGATTTTAGGTCTTCTGCTTCCAGCATTTCAACGTATGGTCATGAATTTTACCATGTAAGTTCTACTATTGCTTTCATGTTAAAAAGCTGAAACAAGCAATTTCTAGTACTCATTCTTTACCATTGGTAGAAAAAGTAAAACAAAAAAAGCAATTTTACCAGAGTCCATCTATACGATCTGCAATGAGCTTTCCCTGTTTTGGAACAAATCCAGAAGTGTTCAGAGACTTGAATACATGACCTGCAAAGTAATCTAGAATTTAAGTCTTCAAATTTTCAAATCAAGCAATTCACAATAATGAGAAACTCATAATTACCTTTATCATCATCCGTATCTGCCCTGTCAATCAAATTATCAGACTCCACACCAATATCAAGTGCAAGATGGTCAGTAGATCCTTTTCGCATATTCCGCACGAGAGTAGCTGATGGGACAGGAGAGATTGCTTTCTTGCCAAGTGATGATCCCTGTGTAAAAGCAAACACTTTACATATGCATTTCCCTTAACTTTAATACTTAATTTGAGAATGTGTCATAATATTAATAAATTAATAAAAGATAAAACAGGATATGGTCAACCAGAAATCAAATAAAATTCCAATATGTAAAGGGGGGAAATAACCCTTCAAAACAAACTTCTAGTTCATTTGCATTTAGTTCAAGAAAAAAAAAGGCACCAGTAGAGAGACATATCTATTTGTCATATTTCAGATGCAATTAATTCATAAATACACACGAAATCATCTATATGTCAGGAAAACAATCACAGGAAACATGTTTTTCATTTAAAAAATTACGAATCACTGAATAAACAATTAAATATTTGAACTTAAATAGCCCTGCAGACTCACTACTTATATTACATCATGCAAGAAATTTAAGCTTAGAAAACAAGTATTTACCACCTCTTCAACTTCAATTATCTCAGACCCAGCAGGTAATGAGGATGCTTCGTATATGCTCCTCTCCTGGACAATGTCTGGCTGAGAAGTCCTATCTTGGAGTGAATCTTCAAGTAATTTAACCTTGGTCATTAATTCATCAATAACCTTCTGACTTCCAACTAACTTAATATCAAGTTCCTGTGCCTTGGATTTTGAATTTTCAGACTCTGAAAGAATGGCAATGATATGCTTTTCCAATGCTGGTATTAATTCCTTCAAACCTTTAGATTTCCTATCTACAACCCATTCACCGGCTCCCAAAATATCCATAAGTTTTTCTAATACATAAGTGAGCTCAGACAAATCATTCTTGATCATTTTTGAGTCTTCACAGTTTCTATTGAGTTGATTGACTTCCTCCTTCAAATCCTTAATTTCAAGATCCTTAGTTTCAAGGATCGATTGCAGCTTTTCTTTATCATGAGAAAGAGAGTCTATTTGATTATGCAACCTAGTAACACTATCAATAATGTAAAAGAGTTTTTTCATAGGGGCTGAAGTATGTGGCTCCAAATCATCTTCTTCAGACTCTAAAATATGGATTTTGATCCTATCTATCTTGTCAAAGAGATCTCTCATTTGAGATGCTGGGAGGAGCGAGTTTTCTGCCAATGGAAAAAGGAAATCAAGTCATAAACAAGTAAATCAACATATGAAGTTAAATCAAATCCAAATATCCAATATGACTAAGTCCAGAAAGATTTAAATATTTTACCTTCTTCTTTTGCCAACAAAGCATTGTGCATTGATGAAATCTCAGCTTCTTTTTCCTCCAATTTTTCTTCTAGGGCACAATAACCCTCTAACTTATCCTTAAGCTCACTGCAAGCACTTTGCAGTGATTGAATATCAGACTCCAGTTGCGAAACTCTGTTTTTATTTAAGTCTCTCTCATCTGTGACTAATTCAAAAGCAATGGTTGTTTCATTCAATTTATTCTGCAAATCTTCAATTATTGCATCTACCCGCTCACTTCTACATCCAAACTGTCTAATCGAAGTTTGAGCTTTTCTAGAAGCATTCATCAACTTATGTGTGGCTTCTGCATATTTGTTGTTATTATGATACTCTGCTTGTGCACCTGCTTCAAGGTTTAACTGTTCAACCTCAGAAATGGAGTCTGGCTGCCCAAGATTCTTGTCAACTTCACTCTGAAGTGCAATGGTAGAATCAGTGCATGCAGATAGCAATACATTGACATTGTTTTCTAAAGTGGCAATAATATTTTCCTGTTCTTCTTTCAACTTTTCCATGGAATTTGCTTCTTCTTTCATAATTTCCATGTTCTCAACAATAGTCATTGACATGGTCTCTGTTTCCAGTAGTTTTTCACGGAGAGGAGAAATACACTCATCCATACAATCCGAAAATTCATCAAACTTATCTGCAATGTGTTTGTTTCTCAACTGAAATTCTTTCACAATCTTTCCAAATGATGAGATTATGGTGTCAATGTCAGCACCATTAATCTCTGTACTGTCCAGTTCAATTTCAAAATTTTCAGGGCCATCCAAGAATGTTTTTCTTGCAAGTGGATTTTCCTGGAACAAACAATGCCAACAGTTAAGAAAAAAATACAATGAAAAAATAGGCAAATCCATAATAACAAAACACCAATAGACACACACACACACACACACCATGATTTAACAGAACAAAAAGATTTGAAACAAGTCAAACGACACATCTAATATCAAAAGCCCTGTGTAAATTTCTAATCAGTACACACCTCAAAGCATTATGCATTAATCATCATCAATTTTTCGAATTATATGTGGATGCATATATCTTACTGGTCAGAAGACTTGGCAGCATATATGCATATAGACTATTCAGAGTAAAATGCACAAAACAGAAGGAAATAATAAAACCAAAAAAGGTTGGTAACAATATTACCTCCATCACAAGCTGTCCCTTTGAATCCTTTGCAGTCATGGCAACATTATCTCTTATTTGGTTCAGAATGAGATTCATATTCTTCAGGGCATCACATTTCCTCTCAAAACATTGTTTTATTCTGGGAAATAAAGTAGTGTCTTTCATGAGCACCTGAAGATCATTTAGGAGTCCAATGAGCTGTAAGGACCTGTTTTCTAAGCTGCCATTCTTTCCAGCTAACTCGTCCATGCATGAATTTAACTTAAAACCAAGTGAAGATATCTCCTGTTTTGCAATTTTATTTGCATCTTCTAAGGCAGAAATATCATCTTGAGCCTTCGATAATGCATCTTCCAGTGATTTTATAGTTGCAGCGGCACCTGCCAATTTACTAGCATGATTTGAAGCTTCATCTTGCAGCTTCTTCAATTCATTTTCCATGTCAATCTTGACAACTTGATCGGCATTATACTTTTCATTCAATAAATTGGCACTACCCTCAACCTGAGATAGTTTATCTTCTAGATCCTTTATGGTCCTGCTGGCCTCTGCCAGTTGGCTTGTTTGCCTGGCTGCTTCATCTTTAAAACTTTCTAACTCTCTCTCTGCAGCAACTCTGCTTACTTGAGCCTGCTCTTTCTCTTCAGAAAGAAGAGAAATATCCTTTTCTGCTTGTGACAAGGCATCTTCAAGTGACTTAGTAGTACTACAAGCCTCAGCAATTTCTTCTTTAACTTTCTGTAACTCTTCCTCAACTTTCACTTTCGCATGTTCTAACTCTGTTTTTTCTTCAGCAAGTTGAGAAACATTGTCATCTGAAGATGATAATTGCTGTTCAAGGGATTTTATAGTTGCTTGGGATTCTGCTAATTTAATTCCAAGTATACTGGCATTCTCCTTCACTAGCTGCAACTCTTGTTCTATGTGTACCTTAGCATCTTGGCATTCACTGACATAACCAGCAAGCCACTTCACCTTTTCTATCGGTTCATCAAAAACTGGATCAACAGGAAGAATGATACCATCAACACACTCCAGCACTTTCTGTAACATGTTATTGCTCTCCATTAAGAACTGTTCAAACTGATTCCTCTCCCTTTTCATTTCCAGAAGATCAGCCTCCAGCTTCAGGATGCTTTCCACATCACTGGACAATCTGTTGATTTCATCCCTGTATTCAGAAACTGCAGATTCTTTCTTCTGCAAATCAACCTTCAACTGCTCAATCTCTGAGTTCTTTTCATTTAGAAGACCTTTTAGATTGTCCCTATCTTGAACCAGCCCTTTTCCTTTCTTAACTGCCATGGACAACTTATCCCTAAGCATGACAGTCTTCTCCTCTGATCGTTCAAGATCTTGCGCCAGAGAACTCCTTTCTTCTTTCAGTGCTATAATTTCCTCAGATGCCACTTTCAACTCATTTGACAGCTTATTCATATCTGATCTAATTAGCATCTCCTCGTCCAGTATATCTTCATAGAGTATTAATCCCTGATCTCTAACATACAAGAGACTTTGAATCCTTTCGAACAACTCAGCATCAATAGTGGATGCTCTAGATAAGGGACCACTTTGCCCTTTTATAATTTGAAAGCATAAATCAATGACTGCAGAAGTGCTGGAAGAGATTTGATCAATCCGTTCATCTTCCTTGTCTAGGCCACAAAGATCAACTAACATATTCGCTATCTGATCCTTCTCCAAAGAAATCTGATTGTTCTTGCCAACAAGCTCATCATATTTGAACCTCAAATCAGTTAATTCTGACAGAAGGTAATCTTTTTCCTGCAATTCGAGCAAAAGAGAAACACTCAACTGATCAATGTAGATATGGGAAGCTTCCTTGATTGTGGAAATTTCTTCCTGAAGAGTATGCATGTTGTCCCGGGCCTTAAGAAAAGAATCTGTAAGCCAATTCATTTGTGATTCCAAATCAGATGATGAAACAGGCTCTGGTAGGTCCACTAGAGATAGAGCTTCTTTCAATTTGCATAACTCTAGGAAGGCTTCCTTCAGTGTATTTCTGTCATCCACAAGCCATCTTAGTTTCTCTGGCATATCAAACATTTCAGGTTCATCAGGTTTGGCATGAGATAAAATTTCTTCCACTTGATCAAAGATTGCATTCTTTTCTAGCAATGAGTTCTGCAGGGATGCAACCATACTTTCGCATTGGGCCAACTCCTCTTTAGCAAGTTCGGCAGTTTGTAGAGCAACTGACTTCTCTTGCAATTCAATCAAACATTTTTCAAGCTCACTGGATTTCTCAGCCAGAGACTTCTTTAATGAATCTCGCTGCTGTACCAATGCCTTTCCTTTTGTCACAGCCATACTAAGCTTTTCTTTCGTATTAGCACATTTAACCTTTTCCTGCTCAAGTTCTATTTTCAGATTTCCTAGTTCAGTATTTAATGTCCCTGTCATCACCTTTTCCTTGTCAAGCTCATCAACCAGTTTCTGGTTTTCATCTTCTAACTGAGCCAATTTTTCAACCAATTCTGTTTCCTTTCTTTTGAGTTCCAGCAACCCGCCACGAGCATCAGCAAGTATGTTCCCATATTCCTGTTCTTTAGTATCCAAGCCTACCTCAGAGAAAGATTGCCCAAGTTGATAAATTTCAGCAAGAATCTGATTGTACTTTTCAATTAAATGTGTAGTGCCTTCCTCAATATACACTATTTTCCCACTAATAGAATCATCCAATACTTGCTCCTGATTAACAACTGTAGCAAGAGAGGATACTGTCTTATCTATCACAATCTCAACATTACGATCCTTTTCAAGCTGAGCTTCAGATGAAACTTGCAAACTTTCATTAGATACCATTAATTGGGCAAGCTTTACATTAAGATCTTCCATCTCACGGTCCTTCATAGATAGGCATTCGCGAAGATTGCTTACAGTGGTTTCACTGCTTGACTGTTCTTTTGAAGCAGTTTTCACAAACTCCAAACATTCTTTTACAATCTCCCTCAATGGAACATCCGTCACTTCCCTATTTCCAACTTCAGCTTCATTCTGTTGACCTGTAAGAGTCTTTAGCTGACAATGAAGATCAAGCACTCCTTGAGTAACAGTTTGTCTCTCTTCCTGTCCCACCCAAGAAAAGAAAACAACTTGACAACAAACTCAATCTGTGCTAGCTAAAACAATTCATTCTTAATACAAACCACAAACCTGGTATTCCTGCAAAATACTTTCTTTCTCAGCAACAAGCCGGCCAGAGGAGTAAGCATCTCCCATTCCATTGCCCAATTTATCGTAATGACTCTGTTGTTGATGCATAACTTCATTTTCCTCCGACCGGTCATCTTCATTTTCTGCAGCTGCAGCTTCTTCCTCCTTTTGCTTACCATCAAATGTGGTTAACTCATCAGGGCAATCAACAAACATGTCATCTCTAGCAGCATCCTCAGTAGATTTTCCATCTTCTGGATCTCTGAGATCAACACGCTCTCCCTGCTTCACATACTCGTATTAATTAAAAACTAAAACCTAGCATTGCACCAATTTCCATAGCTTAGGTAATCAATAATTGGTAACCGGCAAGTACCTGATCTTGATAAGTATCAGTGTTTGATTCGGTATCCACATTTGATTCGTCGTGCCCCACACCATGACCCGAATCCGAATCCGCTTCCGAAACATGCTCTGCTACGTGATTTTCAGACATCTCAACATTCAAATTCCTCGCCCCAAATGAGATTTGGATCTGCAATTTCTGTTTCCTTTTTAAAAAAATTACGATACACAAACGATAACTTAAAAGGCAAAAGAAATAAAATAAAACCAGTTAAATCCAAAATCAAATGGATTGAATGTAAAATCAAGCAAACGAGCTAAAATATTTATTTTTATAAAAGAAACCCTAAAATGAAATTGACTTCCAAAACCTGAAATAGCAGCAGAGTGAGAGAGAAGCAAACTGTAAACGCGCACCTGTTATGACGACGAAATTCGGATTGTAAGAAAAGTGAAATTTAAAAAGGAGATTTTATTTATTTATTTATTTATTTATTATTTAGTTATTATCATAGTTTTGGATTGGTACCACAGATCCTGAAACTGGTTTTTGGTAAACGGCAACGTTGCGAGACTCGTCGTTGACCTTTCTCTGCTGTTTGTTTTCAAAGTTAAAAACGATATCCTTTGGATTTGGAAGAGGTAATACGTCACTTTCAAATTTTCTATGAATTAGAATTATTTTTTTTGGTAGTGAATAATTAGAATTGTTTGATTTTTTGTGTTGAAACTAAAGTTTAGATGTAAATCAAACAAGCGTTTAGTTGGACAAGGCTGCGTTTGCTGCTCTCTTGTCATTTATTGTATACACTTTCTTTTGGTCTTTTCCCTCTTTTCCTTTTTGGCGTTTTTGGTAACTGGTCTTGTCTTTCCTATGCTTTCAATGGATTGGACTGACTGGTATGCAATACGTGTTGGAATAATAATAAAATAATAAAATATGATCCAATCAGATCAGATAATAATAATAATAATAATAATAAATAACATGCTTAGATAATGCTAGTAAACAATCTCCTCGCGTTGCATCTTGAGTATCGCTTCTTATTTATGCTCCTCTTCAAATTCAACAATTTACAATTACAAGCAAACCGTCATTCCTCTAAACGTAGCCGTGTAAGCTCCCATGTCAAATATATCAAACTTCATGCCAATTTTTTTTTAACTTCAACTCCATTGTGATGTAAGCCTCTATATCATATTCATATATATTCTATTAAAATTAATTTAAAATATAGATAATGCCCAAGCCTAAAAGGTTAATAAACAAATTCATATGTAAAGTCAATATGACTTGAAAAGTTGAAGCATTTCGACCTTTCACCAAGACAAATAATAATGTCGTGGTACTGTGGTTGGAATAGGAACAAAAATGGGCAGGTGAAATTAAAAAAAAAAAAAGCTATGTATTAATTCCCAATATAAATATCGGTTCAAACTTTTGTGCAAAATTTCAAAGACAACAACGTCGGTAGATATAAAAAGCATTCACATTCTTTCCACACCTAAATGCTTAAGCTTTTAAGATAATTAATTTGAGTCATGACATAATATCAAAGATAAAATAAAATCGCCTATTATCTTTATACTTCAATTCAACCTTTTCAAACAGTTTAGATTATTATGATTGAATAAAAGTTGAAAAAAAGATTTGGTTTTTCGAATTCCAATACATATTTCTGAATTTCAAAATACAGAAGAAAGAAGAAATAATTAATTTGAAAATAAAAATATTTTGACCTCTCCCAATTGAAATCTAAACATACACTACTTATTTGTGATGGTATCCATACATATATTTTAAATTATATAAAAGAAATTCATACTACTATGCACCAATTAATTAAATTTACCTCTGATGGTTTTGCACACGTTAACATTTCCAACATAGAATTCAATCACACAGAACAGATTCATCTTCTCAGTATCAGTCCATGTCAACAAGTAAAATACAAGTCGATTTAACTTAATGGATCCTTATACAAGAATTCCAAGTTAATTGCAAGAACAAAGTCTACAATGGTGATACGTCACAGGAGTAAGAAAAATAGTTTTTCTGGACTAAAAAACCAGAAATTTCTTACCAGAACAACTGTGATTAAATTACCAGAGTATTTTTCTTTTTTTACCAGACTCTATTCACATTTGCAGTCCGGAATTTCCTATCTGTACATTTTTTTCCTTCATATTTAGTAGAAAATTAAATGAGGTATTCATAATACATTAGGAAAAGTGCATCTGGGTGATCTTTAGGCAGCTTGCTGATATAGAGGTAAAAACGTAACAAGTCCTCCTTAGAAACTGTTTCAGCATCAACAACATCATCATTACAAGTTAATACCCATAGATCCTCCGAATTAACCCTCCTCAAGCTACCGCGGCAAAAAGGACAAGACTCTGACTTTCTGTTCCTGGAAGTTGAATAAGTCCAGCACAAGTGTCAAACATGATAAACCAATGGAAATGGCATATAAATTTCAGAGTTGACCATACTATGGGATATAAGCATATGTTATTGATTACCACTTGCGGTAGCATTTAATACACATGGCATGACAGCAACCAGGTAAAACCATTTTGGTGCAAGGCTCTAAGCAAATCCCACATTCATCTTCTCTTTGCAAATCAATCTTGGTGGTTAGTTTCACACCTTCTTCAATGACCTTCTTGCCATAACTTGAACCTTCTATGCTTGACTGCCCTTCTTCAACAACCTCCAACTTCTCCAAACTACCATGAAGCCGTTGGAGAGATGGCAATATAACGGCTAAAAGTTCAATTTATGATAACATAAACAATGTGAGGAATAGTCAGTAATAGCAGCCACAAATTAACTACATCTTTTATTATAAAAAATAAAAAATTAAAAAGGTTTTTTCTGAAAGTCAAACATTTACGCACCATAAAAGTCCCCAATGGTAGCCTTCCTTCCATGAGTAGACATGTTTGATCTACCATCATTGTGTACCTTTGGTAAATCATTAGAGCAACAACATCAAAAGAAAAACATGAATCAAACATAAATAGCCTACGGGTATTATGATCCAAATTGTCCAAAACAGTAAAACGGAAGAAAAAAAAAAAGATAGATAGGTACCTTGTATACAAGTACGTGGAAGAGGTTGAGATACCTATGGAGAAAGCCTGCACAAGAACAATCCATCCATTGTAGAAATAACAGGAAGAGAGGAGCCAAGTGATTGTAAACCAATTTCATTTGAAGAAGAGTCCCACCCTTGGCTCTGGGAATTGCAGCAGCCCTAGAAGAGGGCGGCACAACGCACAATCCAAATTCAGAGGGGGACAAAATGAGAATTGACAATCAAATTCATAAGTGATAAGCAAATTCCCTTTATCAGCAACAGATTCAATGAACCTATTTATAAGTTGATCATGTTCCTTTTGAAAAATAAAAAATTAATCAACTAGAAAAGAAACAATTAAGGGCAATAACCAACAATTATCTGAAGACCCTTGGTTCCCACTTTTTTCCTAGTAAGCAAAACATATTATAAAAAAGGAAAGTTAATGAATTGGTGGAAAAAGAAAACTGAAGAGGAGGGAAAATATTAAACTCACAAAGCATTGGCGTGCTGTATATCAGCTTCGAGTGCTTTGAGGGAATCCTGGTAAGGTAAACGGCAAAGGTGGTACGGAATCATTGCCATATGTTTCCTTTTATTTAGTGGAAAGTTGAAACAGAGAATCAAGAGAAGAGAGAAAAAGGGCTCCTCCTTGTAAGAGACTCGAGTGAAGTGGGTGGCTGAAGGTGATCAAATAAGAGTTGAACAGACAGGCTTATCCTAATCCCCACCGAAAAGGAAAATGAAAATTAAGAAGAAAGAGAAGTGATCAATTAAGAAGCAAGAGAAGAAAAAGTAGGGCGTCCCAAAGTTTGAAGCTTTTGGGAGAGGATATATGAGAAGAGAGTGTGGTTGGGTTTTGGTTTATGGGTGTTGCGGTGGGTGAAGTAAGGAATGCCGTAAGACAAACGATGCGTTGCGTATTGCGTTTTTTTCCCCATCATGAGACGAGATCATACCTACGACTACGACGATCATACGATATACGAGACAAACAACGCAATCAAAACAGATAACATATGGAAACAAATATTAATAACACATTATTTTAATATACTAATAAATTTTTTTTATTCATTAAAATTTTATAATATAGTAAATAATTATATTACTTAATTGGTCTCAAGAAATTTTAAATAAGTTTCCCAATTAAAAAATATTGACTGAGTTTCTTATTCAGATCATTTTTAGACCGTTTAAAACAGTTGGGAAATGATAATTTATAACACTTTTAAAAACTCTGAAAACTTAATTAAAAAAATTATGGGATTAAGGACTCGATTAAATATTTTTATTTAAAAATTCCTAAATAATTAAAAACCCAACTGATTAATCTAAGAGATACATATTATAATGAAATTTCATTAATCTTTAATGTAAAATAAAATTCAAATTGTTTCGTAAACTTTAATGATAATAAAAGCTATGATCAAATAACGTGTGCCTATCCGTGTTGTATTAAGTACTTGTGTTGTTATTCTTTCTCTCTCTTCGTCCTAGTATGGCCATGGCTAACTTACCAAGGATTTCCGTTGTCGTATTCTACCGTATATACTACTTTTTTACTTTAAATTTAAATACTATACGATCTATTTTTTTTAATTTTCGATGAGAGATTCAACCAATATTGTATTAACATTTTCAGAATTTGAATATTTGATATAAAATGAAATTCGTTTAATCCGACCAGTTGGATGCTTAAATTAATATAATATTGGTTGATTAAAATAATATATATATTAGTATTACATTCAATGTTTATTTTTATATAAAATTAAAATTTATAATAAATAAATATTTTTAAATATATAGATTTTATTAAATTAAAACTAGAACATAAACTTATATAATGCACGGATAAACATTGAAAGAATGAGTAGATTACAATAATTTTACAAATTGTTTATTATTAAAAAAATATGAAAAATTAATTATATGAAACATGAAATATAATAAAAGATACAAATAATTATTAATATTTCACAATCAATAAAACATAAAATGTTGAAAAATAATTTTTTCATACATTTAATAAAATCAATAAGTTATTAACTAGATAATATTTTTTTCGTTTGATATATATATATATATATATATCATTGAAAAAATTAAAAACATTTATCATATGTTTTAGTTTGTTTAAGTAAAAATTATTATAAAAAATTTACCATATATATAATTAAAAAAATAAAATAAATACATATTACATTATTTAATAATTATAATGTGTAATAAGAACTATAAATAAAAAACTACAATGTTCTAAAAAAATTTAAAATAAAATCAGGATAAGACTCATTAGAACATAATAATAATATTTTTTAATTTTTTCTGATAAATTATTTTCACTTTTACCTGACATCAAATCCTAAAATAATTCTAAATAAATAAATCATACTTAAAAAAAAAAAAGATTTCCCATAACATAATTAGTTGATTTTTGGTGTCCAAATTTAGTCTAACAACTATAAAATTTACTACATGTTTTTAAAAGTTACAAATTAATTTTTATTTTTAAAATAGTGTATTTTTATGATTTTTTTGTGAAAATTTTATTCTTACAATTTTCAAATATAGTAATTTTTTTTTGGTATAAAGTAATTATATTTTAAATAATCTTATCCAATATAAATTGTTGATTTAGAAATAATTTAAATAAGATTATTATTTTTACTCATGAGCATCTTTAATTTGCTTTTATTTTTATGTACTTAGAAGATAAAATTATATATATTATTTAAAAATAATAATAAAATAAAATTAATATCTAAATCAATTTAAATTAAAATTATATGAAAAAATATATTAAAATTATTATAATAATGAATTAAAAAAATTAAAAGAAAATTAGAATCTAAAATCAATTTATATG
>JAMLFT010003097.1:0-23053 GCA_026544285.1 Pachyrhizus erosus | reverse complement strand
TCTCGTGATAAATCAAAATAATTCTTTTAAAATAATTATCATTTTTATTTTAAAAAATAATTTTAAGTTTTATTTTACTTAATCAAGATATATAAAATTTATCCTCTTAAATTTAAGTATATAAAATTTATAGATGTTTGAAAAAAAATAATAAATATAATAAAAATTATATGAAAAATAAATTAAATAAATAATTGTAAAATTAAATAATTTAATATTATTTTTTATTTGCTAGTTAATGAAACTCATTTTTTAGGTATTAGATTAGTAAAAAAAAAATTAAAATCGTGTAAAAATATTGAAAAGAATCACTGATTTGAAAGGACCATTTTTATTCACTTAAAAAATATAAATAATTAAATTTTTTAAAAGATAAAAAACTAAAATTAATATAATTAAAAATATAAATAATTAAAAGTATATTTTAGCCACAAAAAAAAAGAATATAAATTTAATTATCATTTTGATTCTTATAGTTGCATTAATATTTTTTTAATCTTTACAGTTAAAAACATTTCATTTTACTTTATATATGATTGTAATTTTTTTTATCCTTTTTGATTTTTTTTTCATCAGGTTTTCCACTAATGTCTTGAAGAAATACGAACCAAATTAAAAAAAAATAAAAATAGTAAAGCAAGCTTAGACATAACTGAAGTGTAGTCAAGGTTTGGGATGAAGCCATCAATCATTTCATTGTTTTTTAGTTTGTCATCAACCTCTGTAACTTAGCATTTTTCATGATGTAATAATCTCCTTTCTCATTGTCTCTAATTAGGTCCATAGAACTTGGAGTGGTGTCACCGTTGACCTAAATTAATGGTAGTAGTAGGATGATGGTTGTTGTTGTAGATAAAGTGTGTGGTTGTGAGTTGCTAGTCCCATGCTTAACAAAGGTGTGGTGGTGTGCGCCTTCATGGTTTTGCTTTTGAAACAATTCTGGTAGTTTTAAAAAATCTGCTGTTCAAGGTTGATGTTTTTATCACATTTTTTATAGTTTTAGTTTGTTAAAAAATTTGTAGCAGGTAAAACTAACATAAAAACTTAAATAAAAAATTTTAAAATAATTTTACTCATAATATCATTACTTAACAGTTGAAAATAATATCAAATTAAAAAATAAAATAAAATAATTTATGAAAAACTAAAAATAAAAATTAAAATAAAACGTGATTAAAAATATATTTTATGTTTAAAAATTTTGACTTAAAATAAAGTTGAATGTGTCATGAATAAGGTTGTATTAAAAATAAGTTAAGATCGAATTAAATATGACCTAGATGAGATAAAAATATTCTAATGGAAGATGTGATGAAATGATTTTGATCGAGACTATAGTTGAAATCAAATTAAATATGTTAAGATTGAGGTTAAAAATATTCTAGTTAAGATTGAGGTTGAAAATATTATAGTTAAGATTGATCTAAAAATATTTTTATTATTAGAGATAATTTCCTAATAAAATTTTATTAAAAAAAATATAATTCATTTCTATTATTATTTCTAGAGATATCTTATTTTTTAATAAAAAATTTATAGTCTTTATACAACAATAAAAAAATAAATGCATTAGATAATAACATGATGGAGAGATAAAAAAAAGCGAATATATAAAAAATATTGTAATGATTTATTGTAAAACAATATTATTCTCAATACTATGGCTTATAAGAGATTAATTTGCAATAGTCAAGTGGGAAAAATATCTTGAGGTACATAAAAAAAATCATGGAAATACTATTCATAAATTTTTCTCATCCCAACATTTTCTGATAAATTCTAATCATCTATGAATATAGATTTTGTTTTATAAGCACACAAGTGCAAAAGAGTAATAAATAATGTAAATTCCACCCCATGTGAGAGACTGCGACGTACTGTTATACGATGCGTAACTTAATTTATTATACTCAAAATGTTTTAAAAATTAAATGCACGTATGAAACGATGTCATTTTATTATTTATTCTGTGATAGTTACTTAAAAATAAGAAATTATTAGGTAGTGATTTATAGGATTAAAGTTATTAATATAAAAGAAATACATGTTACATTAAAAAGAAAGAATATTTTTTTATCTATAAAAATTTAAATTTACATATAAATTTTTTTATAATAACTTACATACATTATTCAATCCAAGAAAGAATTATCTATGAAAATAACAGTTGGATATTAAAAAAAAAAAAAGAGATTTACACACACATCCACATATACCTAATTAAAGTAACAGAACAATATGTTAATGATTATTCTTTGTATTTAGAAACAAAACTTGTATTTTTAAATGGAAATAATTACTAAGTAGAGGTTTTTATATTCCATGTTTTAGAAAGATGAGAAATAACATGATGTGAATGATGGGTTGAGTATTGGGGAGATTGTAGTCTCCATCCAGACGGTGTTACCAGCCTAGTTGTTACCCACCCCAGGTAGTTGAACACATTAGAAGCATCTATTTTAATCGATTATTATTTTGGAAGCTGAAAATATAACGTGTTTAAGAGTTCGAGTACTAATTAAATAGCATACCGGGACGATCTTACAGGTTCAACGATGCATCATACACTTTTTAAAATAGCTCATCTCACTAGTTTCATTTTTTTTGTTATTCATCTTAGTTGGCAAATGGCTATTGATTATTTGATGTTGATTTTTGAGAAAGTCACGCCGGTTATTTGAGTTGAACTATAGGATGAGGAGGACTTCTTAAAAACAAACATTCACCGTTGATAAATAGTTGTTTTTTTTATTTTTAAGTATTACACGATAATTTGTTGTTTAATTTATCATTGGCTTGTGTATCTTATGCAAGCGGGTTTTTGATAATGACAGTGGAACATGGAAGAGATTTGGAGATAACACTAATTGCAAATTGATTGGGAGTTAATTGAGTCGTTTTTCCAACAAATGTGGTCCCTATAATTCAAGTGATTTAGGTCGATCTAATAGATATAGCTTACTGATATAATTAATGCCATAAGTCCAAGAGGGGTAGCTCTTTGGCTACTGATTAGGTTGTTTATTCCATCGGCACATTCTATAATCTTGACTATCAATCATGAAAGATGGTGGTGATCAATCGTGTGGCAATTGAGGTGTGACTCAAATGAGATGATTCAAGGTTTAACAGTATTATGGATACTGTTTGAGAGACATAGACATATTTCATGTTGAACCCTTTACAACATTCAAGGGCCTTTAGTTATGGTATTAGTGTTGAAGATGAATTTTGTTTGGAGTTTTTATGTATTTTTATTATTAAATTATATCTAAAATAGATAATTTTTTATTTTTATTATAACAACAACTATATTTTTTTATAGGCTAAAATATGAATTTGATTACTATTTTAATTTTTTAAAGATTTTTTTTAGTTCTTGTTGTTAAGTAATTTTTTTGATCTTTTGAATAATAACGTAACTATGACATTGGTAGTTTAATAACTTATTACATCATCAAAAAATTTAACAAAACAATCATATGTAATTTTTATTTTTGTCACACTATGTTTTTAATTTTTTTTAACAAGTTTGACATCATTAATTATTTTGAATATATAGACATTTAAAAATATAGTTTACAAAAAACACATGTGACGATCCTATTAGACTCTTTGATGATGTGATAAGTTATTTATTACGATATTATTTATTATAGTTACTTGACAATAAAGATTAAAACAAAAAAAAAGGATTCTAAAAGACAAAAAAAAAATCCTATTTTTTAGAGACCAATTCATATTAAGCCTTTTTTATATAACACATTTGTAATCAAAAGAACTTGAATATAAAAATATGAGTAAAAATCTTAATTTGGTAATTTTGACTAAGATCTTGATTAGTGAATAATGTAACACCCTAGAGATTGTAAGATTTTTAAGAATGTGATAGGTTTTAAAATACAAAAATAACATCATGTAGAAGCTATTTAAATGTACATATATCATTAGGTTGGAATAAAAGTTAAATTTTGTATGAGTTAATAAAGTTCGCTTACCACTCGAAACCTTAGTACATAACATAAAAGAAAATACAAAAAAAAAAGAATTTAAAGGAGTAAGATATAATGTCTCAATAAAGGCTCTAAGGACTCTTCAAGTGGGTTTGATTCTTCTATCCAAATATCATTTTTACTTATTTTTTATGGTTTTACTTTTATTGGATCTTTAATAAATCTTTCATACCAAGAGTTAGATTTAAACCTTTTGATCATAATACCTTTTATAAACTTCTTTCTTATTTGTACAACAATTATACTAATTTACTTTCATTATTAATTTAGGATTTTATTTAACCATTAATAATTTCCTTTAACACTTATAGTTGTCTACTGAAGTCAAGTCTAAGATTACAAATGCTTTAGGATATTCGTAACATTAACTTTAACTTATACCATTTTATTCCTCTTACTAGAAACATGTTTTTCCACCACATGGTGAAAATAACCTTTCATCTACACTTTCTCCAAATAGAACTCAATGTGGCTAATTTAGATATAGCCTCTCTCATACTTGTATAGCAACATAAAACATTCTTAATTATGTACATACATACTTTAAATGTGACACTAGTACTAGACATACATTTCATCAATTCACATTACAATCACCAACATAATTCTCGTACAAATAGAGCACAACAACAATAATGAATGGAATCACTCATATACTTCACATCAGTGCAATATAATACACTCATGGCATCAACATCACAAACCATATAAGCAAAAGACATTCACAATAATGTACAATGTAACACAATGTATTTTTCTATTTCATATGTATGTGGTGCCATTCAAATCCTTTTTGTTTTTTTGTAAAAGTAGCCCAAAAGGACATGCAATTGACAAATCCACTATGGGCATTTGACACTAACACTCTCAACCAAGTTGACACTCCAAACAACTTCTCAAGGTTGTCCAACTTTGCAAGGATACTTCGACCCAATGGATTAATCGTAAGTCTTGGAGGACTTCCACACTAGGTATCACCCTTGAAGGGTTAAAAACATACACATACTAAAAGACGAGGGTAAATAGTGTGTGTATGTTTTTTAAAAGAAAAAATTTTGCAAAACTTTTTATATAAGATGTGTAGATATAAGGAATTAGTTCACAAGAACTTTGAACTTCTAAAAACATGAATGAAAGAAAAATAAATAAAACACTTGTTTTATATTGGTTTGCTCAAATTGAACTATGTTCAATTTTCTCTCAACTTTAAATGGGTTACATTAACCAAACCAAAGGTTATAAAACAAGTATATGAATTTGCTACTTCTAAATAACTTACTATAATTCTCTAGGTTACTTTTGGCTATGAACTTATTTGTCCTTGATTATGTATCTCAAGTATTCTTTTGTCATTAGATTACTCTTGGCTTTTACAAGAAGTAATCAACTCACAATGTGAGAATAAATAATTATGCACAAGTTACAAATAACTTAACAATGCTAAGGATTCATAAGAAATCTAGGATAGAGAAAATAATCTTAAGAAGAGATTTTTGAGAGAATTGAACGCTTAAACTATCAAAGTGATGCTTGTGAGTTCATTAACTACTTCAGTATTGAAGTATCAATTTTGAGATAATGTCCATTTCTTTTTCTTGTCTTGAAACTTCATTTAATGCATGAAACTTCATATATCTTTTTATTTTAGTAGTTTAGTCTTGTGTTAGAGGAGAGAAAACATCCTTGTCCTTACTTTCCCTATTTTTTTTCTTTATTGCTTTAGAATTACAATTATTTTTATGCATATTCCTACTCTTGTCTTTTCTTCTTACGAACTTCAAAGCTTGAGAAACTCTTTTGATATGGAAGTCTATTTATCTTAAGATGCTTTTTCTTTACAATTAATGCATATTCAAATTCAAATTTTAGTAAAAAAAATTATATTTTTTATAAAAAAAATATGAGCACAAATATTCTAAGCATTTGAAAACATAAAATAATACAATTAGATTAAGCATAATTAATTATCGTGTAAGTACAAAAGCGTTTGAAGTTATTATTTGTCCATGATGATTAAAAATAACATTGGATGCTTAAGCATTTTAAAATTACTTTGGATGCTTAAGCATTTTAAAATAACTTTGGATGCTTAAGCATTTTAAAATAACTTTGGATGCTTAAGCATTTTAAAATAACTTTGGATGATTAATTTATGTAGCACTTGGACACTTGGTTTTAAGAAAGCTTTAGATAGTTGTGCACTTTTTAGTGCGTTGGACGCTTAGCTCATTTTAACTCATTTTATGTGTCAAAGTTAAGAATACTACCTTTTTTGTGTTTTTTGACGCTTAACTTGTAATCGAATCTTAAAAAGAAATATTAATTTTATGAGATTATAATATCTTCGTAATAATCAAAATCACATATTTTTTTTAAGAGTTAGACATCATCCATGTGTTTTAGTTCTAATAACCCTCAAGGTCGAAGCTCACCTAAGGTACATACAAACCTATGTGTTACGAGAAATGAATGTATATGGAGAGGTTAGGGTTAGTCATCAAAAATAGAAAAAAAAAAGAGAAAAGAAAATAAGGGATGAGAAAAAGTTTTAGGGACCCAAGCCCCTAGGATTCATCTTTTTGTCTTCCCTTATGTTAGTGTTTTCTCTTGTTTTTTCCTATTCCTTTAGTTGTTGTTTTCCCCCTTTTTCCCTTCTTATCTTTCTTTTTATACTCTAAGTTAAGGATTTTAAGGAAATTATGGGTGAGTTAGGAGTGTATAGAATCAATTATAATGTTAAAAGTGTAATAAAAGCATTTTAGGACTCATTGTAATATTTTAAAAAGGTATAGGGATCATAGGAAACCTTCCTATTGTGAAGAAATTATGCAAATGTGCAATTTTCAATAATGGTGTTAAGCACTAAGCTTAAGGAAGGAAAAAAGTTATCTTGACTCTTCAATGGTTTGGCATTATGGATAGGGAAGGAAAAAAGTTACCCTTACTCTCTAATGGTTTGACACTAAGCATAAAAAAGATAGAGTTAACCCTTACTCTTTTATGAGTGGTGTTAAGCATGGACTTTTCGAAAGTTGGAGTAACTAAGCATGCCCTTTACGTTTCTGTCCATAGAGTTAACCCTTACAAGTATACTTGATATCTTCCACCTAATAACTAAGCATGCCCTTTACGTTTCTGTCCATAAGAAAAATATACATATATGTATACATAATACATAATCCACATCACACATCATAATTACAATATTCACATACATACAACATATTTCAGTCATGAATGTAAATACACAATTCACACAATTATAATGCAACACCATTCAACATTTCACAATACAATAAAATCCACATGTCGAGTCATGTTTCTAAGTCTCTACTTCATGCACATGTAATACCATTTTAAATTAAAAAAATTAGTCTAGGAACACATGCCTTACCATAAGAAGTACCATTAATGTCTTATGCCTTCAATCTTTTTCTTTAACACTAACATCAACAAAAATGATCCAAGAAACACATTATTCACCTATTGATCATCTCCAAAATAATTATTGAATCTCAAACACAATATTACTTTTATACCAAAAATGAAAATCCAAGATCTTAAACTAAATCAGTTTATTATAATTTTATAAAAAATTATTGATTCAATGAGTTGGCCTACCTTTGTCCATTGTGAGTTTAATTTTTTAGCAGTTAAAACAGAACAAATCAAAGTGATTGATGAGTTAAAAGATCTAATCTAATTAATCTAAAAAAATGGATAAAATGAATTAACTTATTATACCATTCGTATTTCTTGGTTATAAAAAAATTTATTAAACACACTTTCCTTAATTGTTGAACATACCTTTTTTTTTATTAAATTTACTCCAATAAACTCATCTCTTACTTCCCCTCCAATCCAAATATTAGAAACTGTTTCTTTTTCTCTTCACATGTCATATCTTCCAAAAATTTCATCAATTTCCTTCTAAAAAAAAACAAGAACATCATTCACAATAAAAGAAAACAAGAATTTAGTAACAACATTTATTGTTGAATTGAGTGTTTAACTGGATGTTAGTGACAAACAAATATCTCTCTAATTATCCTTGGTTGACTTTTTGTTTCAATTGTCCAGGGCTGATTTAAGGAAAAATGTCAAAAAGATTTCATAAGATCCAAATCATTGGAAACAAAAGCGCTCTCTATTGTATGCACTATCTGTGTGAGGATTTGTATATAAATAAATAGTTGTATGAAATATTACAAAAGAAATAAGAATCTGGATAATCAAAGTTGTTATTCGTTATGGCATTCTTGTATGGAGGATTAGAACTTTTAGAGTAAGATTTAAGAGTGGCTTGAGGAAAGAGAAAATATGCAGAATTGTTTTTAGTATTTGGACAAGGGAGGTAAGAGATGGGGTTATTTAAGTAAATTTAACAAAAATATATATATATACAAAAGGAAGTATATTTTTTAAGTAAAGAAAATATGTTTAACAATTGCCTAAAAAAATCTTAGAGTCCATTTATCATGGAGCAAGACAAGTGGACTAAGGTCAAACGAGAGCTATATCAATCAACCCGGTTTAAATTGGGCGGTAAGCCGAGATTGTGGGAGAAGAAGAGCAGCACGTGGCACCAAAACAAACCCAAAGAAACAAAACAAGAATCTATGAAAATACGAAACAGCACAACCTACGTGTTCCTTTCCCTTAAAAACCATGCAACCCAGAGACATTGTAGGGCTCATGATGGATGATTTTCCAATGGCCAACATTTGTGTTTTTTTTTTTTTTTTCTCTTTTGGTTTTCTTTCGTTCAATTCAGACTCGCTCTCTCTCATCTATCTCAACGTGCATCGAGCTGGCAATTCTGTTTGCAGAACTTGCGCAGTTCGACGAATCCAGCTTCACCATTCAACGTAGGAACATAACACAATCCATGTTCTTGCTTTGTTTTGCTATTCTCAAAACCTAGGTTTGGTTTTCCAGAACTTGTTTCAATTCCATTCACGTTACCTCCGTTTCCCTGCGAAGAAAGGGAGGAGAAGGGGTTTCAATTTTCTTCCCATTCTGAGAAAATATATACACACACATATTATTTTTATACACACACACACACACACACACACACACATATTAAGATGGGTACAAATCATACCGAAGACAACGATGATTCTTCTTCTTCTTCTTCTATGCCTAAGAAAGTTAAACAGAAACAGAAGATTTCTCTTGACAAGGATTCAGCTCCATCACCAAAGTCTCCTGTTTCAGATTCTATGGAGAGCTCTCCGTCCAAGTCGCCACCGCCAGCGCCACCTTTGTTGAAGCCTTCACCACCGCCACAATTGGAGCCTCCATCACCGTTGTTGCCGCCATCATCATCTAAAGATTTAAGTCCACCACCACCATCACCGTCCCAGCCGCCACCGTCACCGTCATCGTCCCCGCCGCCAACGCCACCGTCATCGTCCCCGCCACCACCGCCACCGTCATCGTCCCCGCCACCACCGTCACCGTCATCGTCTCCGCCACCACCGTCACCGTCATCGTCCCCGCCACCACCGTCACCGTCATCGTCCCCGCCACCACCGTCACCGTTACAGTCACCACCACCTTCGCCATACTCACCTCCGCCACCTTCACCGCCACGACCTACTCCGCCTCCACCTTTATGGTCGCCGCCGCCGCTACCGCCACAATCACCACCGCTACACAATGGAAACTTTCCCCCTCCTCCTTATTATCTGCGGAAACAGTCACCACCCTTACCACCACCACCACAACAATTCCATGCTCCACCTCCCCTTAATAGCCCTTATTCGCCTCCTCGACGGCGTAATGCACCACCCAATGATTCAACCCCGGGAACCTCTAACAATTCACAATCAACGGGTTTAGATTCAGGATCAAGCAACCAAGTCAAGCATAGTAGTGCTTCCCATGCAAACTCAACGGGTTCTTCTACCACCTCCTCTTCTGGTGATGATTCAGGAAAATATGCTGCCTATACACTCGCTGGGATTTTCGCTATTGCCTTGATTGCTTTGGCTGTAGCTCTTGTTTTTGCATTTAAGAAGAAGAAATCAAGAGGGGAAGCCTATGCATCCTACATGCCACCCCTTGATATTCAAGTAAAATCAGGTAAAACTTGGATTCAATTTAATAGGTATTATTGGTGTCGTTGTTCTATAAAAATTGGTGTTTTTATCTTAACCAATGTTAAACTTGGCTAATCAAGATAAAATGCAGAATTTTTTTAATATAATGAGAACAATGAAATTTGAATTTAAGATTTCATACAAATTATTTAAATTTTTTATACTAAAATTATTTGATAGTCTTAGATCATGATTCCAATTAATCTCTATCTACAATGACACATAATGAAGTAATATTAATTCTTTGTTGTTAGTTGAAAACTTAAATATATATCATATAAAGATTGACTAAGATTATAAATATATGATAATTTGAAACTATCTAATAATATCTTTTTTATTTAAGATGAACTTAGTTGGTTGATCAAATGCAGGTTTTGATTAAAGAATAATATCAACTACCTAACATTATCATTAAGTTTTGTCATTTTAGCTATCAGCAATACTAATTGGTATGAACAAGTTCTTCTGAAAATTGTAGCAAATAATTTTTTTACCAACAAGGTGAGGAGTGAGTATATGAGTAAGGAGAGAAATGATTTTTTTGAGAGAGAAATTCCAAGTTTTCATACCAATCAGCGTTTCTCTTTACTTATTCATGGCATTGCTACATTTGATTTTCTTGTCTAATTATGTTGGCCATCAGGTGCTAATGGGCATTACTATGTACAGCAGCCTGGCCTATTATCTTCCCCTACAAACAACTATGGAAATGTGAATGTGAGCATGACGCATTTAGGAGCTCCTTTAGACTCACCTCAGCCCGTAAGTGCTCAGATAGCTTTTACCTATGAGATGGTTATGGAAATGACAAATACATTTTCTAGTCAAAATGTTATAGGGGAAGGAGGGTTTGGGTGTGTTTACAAAGGTTGGCTGCCAGATGGGAAAACAGTAGCAGTAAAGCAGCTTAAGGCTGGCAGTGGGCAGGGAGAAAGGGAATTCAAGGCTGAAGTGGAGATCATCAGCAGAGTGCATCATCGACATTTGGTGTCATTAGTTGGTTATTGCATATGTGAGCAGCAAAGAATTCTTATCTATGAGTATGTTCCTAATGGAACACTCCATCGTCACTTGCATGGTAACGTGAGTTTCCCTTGATTTTTCTTTGAATAACATAATGGAGTTGATGTTTTGTATTTCATTTGGTTCTCATGATCACATGTGTATTATTTCAGGAAGTGGAATGCCAGTGTTGGATTGGGCCAAGAGGCTAAAGATTGCAATAGGAGCTGCAAAGGGCCTGGCATATCTGCATGAGGACTGTAAGCATATTTACACTTATTTTCTTCTCCTACAAGTATTTATAAAGAAATATATCTAAACAGAATCAAATATATTCTTCCAATGGAATGCAACTACATATTTAAGAAACTGTGACAGCTAGGGAAAAGATTGTGCAAATGGTGTATAGAGAATCTGAACTGCACAATTTAATTTAGGTGGAACCCGAACAGTTTGAATGGGTTCAGTTAAACTCGTTATAACATTTCCAATTCCAAGAACTCAATTTGGATTCTTAACTCTCTTTTGTTGGGTTTCTGTTTTCATGTAAGATTTAAGAATATTATCTAATTTTAAGTGCAATACTAAAATCCAACTTCTTAAATTCTTAACTTATTTTAGTCGTCCTATTTTATTTCTCCACTAAAAAAACTCCTCATTTTGACTTGAAAAATTATTTTACTTTTAAATCAACTTTGGTGAAAGTTGTTTATATAAACAACTTTTATAAGAACTCATTTGCTACAAGGATCTTTTCAAGATGCTTAATTTTAAAAACAACATAAGCAACTCCATTGAAGATCCTCTTATATGATGTGTGTAGGTTTTCATTAATGTGTTGAAAGTGGTGTTAACAATAGCATGATACAATTGAATATACTGTTATACTTCTCAACTTCACAATTTTCTGTTATCTGAAGAGAGTCCTAGCTGCCCTTTCTCCAAGTAATTCTGGGCTAACAACTCTTTAATTCTCAACTTGTTATCCTATCATCCCTTAACTGCGCATGATGTTTGATAGATGTTACGAGAAGATAAGAGATGTACTGATGTAGAAAAGTTTTGCTGAAGTAGAGAACTGTCCCAAAGCCTAGAAGATCTTACAAGTTACAATATGAATTACTCTTAAATCTCAATAATGTCATGAAGTTCATTTCACGCTTTAAGAAAGATCTTTGTTACTTTTGAGTCACTATCTATTTGTGTTTTATTGTGTTTTAAGGAGAACATAAATATTGACTATGCTTTGCTTTTTTGAACATTTTTCCAAACACCAGTGTGGTGATAACTAGAAGCAAAGTTAAATTTTAGGTGGGAAGTAACATACCAAAATAAAAAAATTTAGGTGGGAGGCTAACAACTATACCAACTATCTCAATTGCAAAGTAGAATTTTAGGAGAGGAAGCATACTTTTTAACCTTTTTTGAGGACCTAAGGGATTACAAAGCGCATGAGTATATTTTGGTATTTCATATTAGTATTTCATATTTTATGTCAAAATTTCTGATGTCAAAGTTAATTTTTCATTTCTATGAATAACTAAAGTATTTTATCTATCTCTAGGCAGCCAAAAGATTATTCACAGAGATATAAAGTCCGAAAACATACTTTTGGATAATGCTTATGAGGCACAGGTATGCATACTTTTCTTTTTGGTCACGTACTATGATGAAATTTATTTTTCAATCTTGACACACTTTCTAAATCCAAAGTCTGGATGCTAATTCACCTTTGTTTTAACACAGGTTGCTGACTTTGGACTTGCGAGGCTAGCCGATACTACCAATACCCATGTATCAACTAGGGTCATGGGAACCTTTGGGTATTTTTCCTATGCCTTAACATAAACAAAATATACTAATTTATGTAGATTATCATAGGGGATTGGAACTTGCTGTCAATGGAAATAAATTCCTGGCTTGAAGAAGGAAATCATTTGACCTTTAACATTTTAAACCCATTAAGATCGGCTTAGTAATAGAGATAAGATAGATATATAAGAACTTAAGTTTAATCCTCATTTCTGCCAGTGTACACAAAAAAAAGAAGGAAAACATTTGGAAGATCAATAAGTTGATTTTGTTGGTTAGTGGTTACAAATTCATAATTCATTATTGTTATTTTAGAAATAAGATAGATTTCATCTTCAATGAGGGTGGCTTAGATTAAGTTTTGAAAACGTCTTAATAAAATTTTAAGGTTTGATTCTACTATGATATGCCTTATCTGGGATCCATTAATGTATATAACCTTTCAGTGATGCCCAATTAAATTATTAAACTAACTCATTTCTGGCTTCAATTTTCAGGTACATGGCTCCAGAATATGCAACAAGTGGAAAATTAACGGATAGATCAGATGTTTTCTCATTTGGGGTTGTCCTTCTTGAGCTTGTAACGGGAAGGAAACCCGTTGATCAAACTCAGCCTTTGGGAGATGAGAGTTTGGTTGAGTGGGTATGAATACTGTACTCCTTTTTTCACAAAATGTTTATACCTCTCTCACTCCCCTTAGTATCCCATGTCCGCATGTCCTATTGTGGAGAAATTATTGAACGGTCAGTAATTGTCACATGTCTGTGGTATCAACCAATCTCCAGGTTGATGCGTAGTCAACTTCTTAATTTAGGAGAAAGAGTTAATAAAACTCGTCTATGTATCATGGGAAGATTGGTTGAAACCTATGGTGATACTTAGACCATATAATAATTTATCTCTATTGTGCCTTTACAATAGAACTTTTGTGAATTAATGAGATGTAAATGCCCATTTCTTTAAATTTCACACTCATCTCTCACCTCTCTATCTCCCTTCCCTATCATCATCATTAGTCTCATTATGGTTTTGCAGTACAACTCATTTAAAACATTTGATTCTGTTTATTTTTAAAAATCGCTTATTTTTGTTAATTTCTTTAAAAGCCTTAGTAAAAACAATCATTTCCACAAAAATAATTGTTCTCAAACATGTACATATACAATGCAAATAGGAGTAGCCCCAGGAAAGTAAGAAACACTCATTTCTCTTTTTTCCTTCCCTTATCTCTCTCCACTTTCCTTTTGATGTGTACTAGAGACAATATTATTAAAAAAAGAAGTCAAGTTTATGAGTAAAATTACTAATTTTAACAGTCCACTTTACAATAATCCAACTATGTTTGTGTCACAAGTTAACATGTTCAACTGATGACTCTGGTATTCTATTTCTTATGTGATTGTCCTGTGCCTACAGGCTCGTCCACTTCTCCTTCGTGCAATTGAGACACGTGATTTTAGTGATCTAATAGATCCAAAACTCGAAAAACACTTTATGGAGAGTGAAATGTTAAGAATGATTGAGGTAGCTGCAGCTTGTGTTCGTCACTCAGCTCCTAGACGGCCTCGTATGCTTCAGGTGATAACACTACCAAAGAGCTATGTTCTTGTGCATCAAAACATCCACATACTATTTAAGCTTGTGCTTGTTTTCATTTGACATGACTAACTCATTTAACATCATAAGGGTTAGTTAGTTAGTTATATATCTGGAAAAATCTGTTATGCCAGTTGTATTTGGATGGAAACATTTCTGTTGTAATGTGAGCTGTATATAACAGCTACATGAAAAGATTTTCATTGGAGTTGAATAACATCATATTTTTTCGTTTGATACATTGATAATATTTACTAATGTTTCTTGTGGTCGATATCAGGTGGTAAGAACCTTGGATTGGGGAGATGAAAATTCTGATCTATCTAATGGAGTGAAATATGGTCATAGCAGGGTTTATGATTCTGGCCAATATGAAAAAGAGATTATGCTATTCAGGAGGATGGCCAATGGCACCTTTGATGATTCTGATTTAGATATGTATAGTAGAGAATACAGTTTGTCAAGAGACACCTCAATGACCTCAAGAGGATCCCAACAAGAATTGATACGGCATAGTTCTAGTGGTGAGTCAGAATCTAGAGCTATCGACAGGCATAGGATCAGTACTGAATGAAAATATTGAGGGAAAGCATATAGCAGCGCAGCAGTGACCAATGAGCATAGACATAATGGAGTTAGAGGCTGCTGCTTGTAACCCTATTAGTTTCCCCAAATTCTCCTAACGGATGACATTGCATGATCATCATACCAAAAGCCATGAAGTTTCTGGTTTTACATGAATTAGAACTATGGTCTGCATCCAATCCTGTACAGAATCCTCACATAATTCTTTTCTCTCTGTAATTTCTGTTCAATTTTCTTTCCCTTCTTTTATACCGGGGGATGTTGGCAGCTTGTAAAAAGATAAGTTTGTTGAGATCATTTTTTAATCATTATTATTAGTTGATTCTCTTATTGATGTTGGATTTAGCAGATTTGAGTTTCTTTCTGCACATTTCTGATGATATGATATTCAGAATAAAATAGTTCAAAATTTATGCTATTTGCAAGATGAAAATATTTCTGCAATCTATTAGGCCACAAAGCAAGAAAAGATTATTGACTAATAAACATATAATATAGCTTTGTGGCATAACCACAGTCAGGAATTAGTAAATTGTTGCTGGTGCCAAGAAAAATGGATATACAATTTATGCTTCTAGTAAGAGTTCTATAAAGTTGTGGTGTGTTGTTTATTTACAGACAATAACCAAGTCCTTAGCAAACAAGTTATCTTTCAACTTGTTCTCAGAATTGATGACTTTCCTGATAACTGTGTCATTCAAGTGTTTTGTTTCTCACCTGTAAACGAAACTTCCATGTACAAGGTGTGCAAACTTTGAAAAGAAGCTCTTACTTTCTTGAACTCTTCATATCACCACCATTTTCCTGAACTTGCTTGCTACTTTGTCTATCATCACTTGTCTTCTGTATTAGATACTCTTTCAGTTTAGTTGGGTGAATATCCTGCTTGGTTGCCTGTAGAATAAAATTCAATCTCATTGCATTAGGAAGGGGGGCTGTGAGAGACCGAGAGTGAGGTGGTGGGACAAAAGGACGAAATTAATGTTTTCGGATAATAGTTCTAATCACCTAATTTTTTAAATGATGCAGGTTATATTTTTTTTCCATGAATGAAACCTTTTCTACTATTTAGGTCACTACCAAAATTTGCCCATCCCTCTTGAAGGGAAGAGAGTAGTGGATCCATCATCCATGTCTAATTATAAACCCAAACTGGAATGTGATAAGTGTTTGGTGTTGGACTTGGAGTCTGAGCCAAATTACCCACAAATTAGCACTTTAATATTTTTTTTATTTTTATGGTGCTCCACATATTCAGCTAATTAATGCACTTTGCTCTGAATTCTTATATTCTTACCTTAACGGTCAGAATGTTCAGGACTTTGCCACCAAATGTGGTCATATTGGCACTAGCCACCTGTAGTCCAATTGAATGTATAGCTCCCATCAACTTTGAGAACCCACCTTGCTTGTGTTCACAGTATAACTTAATCAAGAAATCTGTCTTGCTAATGTGATGCACTTCTACTTGCACCTGCTAACGGTTAACAGATTGCATTAAGTCACTAAGACAGGATGTAATGGAATTTACTTTCATCTAAGATTTGGAGAAAACAGTGAGGAGGATATGCAAACTCTTGTACCTCTATTTGCATCTTTTTAGTGCAACCAGAAGAACTTTGATTAAGAGGGTTACTTCTGATTCCTTCTTGTTCTTTGCCTGTTGGATTCCTCAATTGTGGTGTGTTCTTCTCACAGTCCTGTTCTTCCAAAGCCCTGGCCTCATCTTTGAGTTCTTTTACTTGCCTTTGCAATTCCTTTATATGGTCAACTGCGTCTGCAAGAATTGCAGCTCTATCCATCTACAAAATTTAGTGGATCAAACAACAGGAAAAATTAGAGAGGACAACCATTATAAATATGCTTTTAAGTTATGCAGTTTATCTACCTTGGTTATCTTTGGGACTAGAGACCGCAGAGTAAAAAGTCCTTTCTTTATCTTGTTCCTCCTATTCCTCTCTGTGACAAGATTTTTTGCCTGGTAAACTTCCTTCTGAGGCTCCGTGATAGATTTTGATTTATCATCTTCCCCATTGCTATAATGGGAACTCAAACCTCTCTGCTGTTTCCCTGAAGTTTTATTGTACTTGGGAATTTTAGTTTCGGCAATGGGAGATATTTTAACTGGTGGTTTAAGGTATTCATGTGAAATCAAACCAACTAACTTTGAATCAAATGATGGTTCTTCAGTTGAAGGATTAGACCCATTAGAGGGTCCTTCAATGCTAGGATGGGAGCTGCACTGTTTTGTTGCATGCTGATGCACACTAGGAGTTAAAGTTGAAAAGGGTGTTGGCCACCACTGTGAGTATGGTTCACTTAATGGTAGATGTTCATTGATGTTCTGAGTGGTGTAGCTCTGTGCAGATATGGCTTCTTGCTTTAAAGAGACACAATCTTGTGCTGTTATGAACTCTACGATGTTCATATCCATTGGAATCTGAGAAAGATGAAAACTTTATTAATACAACAGTTTTCAATCAAAGGTGTTGCTAACTAGTATCAAGATTTATACTCTACCAGCTTTTCAGTGAAGAGCTCTATAAGACCACCAACAATAGGGATCAAAACTTGGGTTCCAATTGAATCCTGACGAAACAGTGAGATTTTTAGTTTATGATCTTATTAAACACGGCGAGCTACCATTAACAGTCCCAGTTAAAATGTCAGATACCTTCCTGTATCCATGACATTGACAAATGACAACTATTGTGCAATACACATTTTTTTTGGTAATTGATGAGTTACTATGTGATGACAACTTCTTTCTTGATTTCCATCACTATGAGAAGGTGATTGTTTCAGCCTGAAATGTTATTAGGGTTGCCAATGATTTTGAATGTTCGTGTATTAAAATTATCTCAAAGGTCATAGCTAGTTAATCAGATTAAGTAAAGAATATAATATGCAATAGCCATCATAGAACCATAGGAGGTACTGGTTGATACCTTTACTAAACACTAAATGTAAGACCGTTTCTAGCAACATATGGTAAGTTTCATGCTAGAATGGAGAGTAAGTACGTGACCCTTTTATAAAAAGAACAAGAGGAAAACAAAATCCCTTTCATTGCATTAATTTTTTATCAGCTGAAAAATAAAAGAAGTTACTCAAAAGAATAATAATAACCTAGTCATTTACTATTTGGATCAAACAGGTTATCTAGCTAGGGCAAGATTCAAACATCAAGGGACCTTCCCTAATTCTCATCCCAGAAAATAGCTTTTTATTAAAAATAATACTAAAATATTGGTTTGTTCCAAGCATTATCAGGAAGCCAACACATGGACAGCGATTAATTTATGAAAGCAAACGTGAGAGAAAAAACAACAGTAAATTGTCTGATACTTCAATCCATAGAAATTACAACCTGGATAAGCCATCTTGATTGTTGTGATATGGCAACCTCTCCATGCACACTGATTCAGAAAATTATCGTTAGTGTTTCCAAAATTAAAAAGACTGAAAATTTACATACATGTAAATATATTCACATACACACACAAACACAAGTCAGAATGAGTGAGAGAGAGACCCAGAATATAGAGACAATGCAAAAGGAAGCTGAGCAAGAGCCTCACAAGCCTTTGTTCTAATTGGATGCTGAAAATGGTTATCCCTGCAAATGGGAGCCAAGTTGCATACTTCGCCATTTTCCTCTTTTGGCTTCACCACATCAATGTTCACACTGCAACTCCCTCTACAACAGCAACCTATCCACTCAATAAACCTACACAATGATCAAAATGCATTAAAAACCATATCCCCAAATAAATGAAAAATAGTAAAAAAAAAATTAAAAATAGAGAGAAACAAAACATGGCTATTGTAATAGTAATAGTGCTAGTACCTGGTTGGGTCATCCCCATATTTCCAAGCAACTACATAATCCCAAGCATTAGTCTTAACAAGGGGTCTAAGCCACTCTACTACACCCAAACAACTCATTGTCTCCTAAGAATGCGACGTTGCTTTTGGGACTTCAACTTTTGTGTATGCTTTTGTTACATGGACCATTTCATGTCCCCTTTATAACAGTCTCCCAAATTGAAGCACATGGTACACGACAAGTTCTTATTATTTACGGATTGGTGTATCATTCTTAGCAGTAGCATATCTCTGACACTAGGAATCTTGTACCTGCCAGTGAATGAGGGGCAGAAGCTGTTTTTGACTAACTAACCGTGCCTAGTGATACAAAATAACCATTTTCAACAAGTTGCATTGAAAGCAACCCATAACTGCACAATCATTAGATTCCTTTTATTAGTATTTAATTTTTATTTTCCTTTTTTTTCTGTGGATTGGATATGTTTCCTGTGGGGTCACATTTGATCGTTTCCTTTTTCCTACACGGTAAATTTTGATTAAAAGGATCGCACTATACTACTATTAAGTGTTAAATTTTAATGTTGATATATTTTTAATTACTTATTATAAAAATTAATAAATTTATTATACATTTTGTTTCATAATTAAATAATAATGTAAAAGACATTTACACTAGCATGTGTTATTTAATAATGTTTAAATTAAACTTTACAAATTAAGTTTTAAAAAAATTGAAATCTTATTTTTATAAAATTTAATTTTTAAATAAAATTTTTATTTATAAACATACGTTTAGAAAAAATTAAGGATATTATTAAAATAAGTTTATTTTTTAAAAATATATTTAACATTTAAAAATAATTTTTGAACTGCTAACCAAACATGTCTTTATTTTTCTTTGAATATAAATCCAATTTGCCACTTGTTACTAGATCAGTTGTTGTCTACAGATTTCAATTTTGGACAGTTTCACAAATGAGCAAAATCAAGCTTCATGAGTCACACATGTAACGTACGACACACGCGAAACAGAACTAAACACATTGGAGAAAATATATGATTGTTTTTTGCTATAAGATTAATACATGCATATCTTTATTTTTTAGGATTTTATGCTTTTATTTCTATTTTTAAGAATATTTGGGTACATATATTGTCGTTTGCCTGCACGGTACTAATATTGTGTCCTTGTCAATAATGAGATATGTACTATTAACATGTTTAATAAACTTTAGAGTACTACTACTGTGTCATTATTGTCAAAAACTGCGAATAGGTGTTACAGATGCCATGGAAGGCTCAATCATTACCAATTGCATAATGAAGAAAATTTAACACAGATGCCTATCTACACTGCCAGATAATGAACTGTGAATACTGCAGTAACGACCTCTGGTTTAGTTTATTAGAATGGAAGGACATATAATAATAATATTCTTAATAATAATAATAATAATAATAAATAAATAAATGAGTAAGATAAGTGAAGTCTAACAAAATTCGTAAAACCATAAGTGCAGTATAATTTATCATCGTGTGGATAGAAACAAAAGTTGAGATAAGTAAAATAATTATGATGATGTCAACCACTTATAAAGAATAACTTCTGTTGTCTGAGGAGAAATATCCTTAATCATACCTAAAATAAATAAATAAGCTGGGAAAGTGTAATAATATAATTGAATTTATTGCTAAGATAAAAATTATGGATTGACTAATTTGTACAATATTTATTGATTTCGTTTAAACAAAGTTTTTCAGGTTGTTTATAAATATTTTTTGTCTACTTGATTATTTTGGATAAAATATTCAATTTTTTTCTTTACAAATATAATTTTAATTTATTGAAAGCATTGAAATTATCATTTTTTACCACGTGTAATATATTAACATTGTGTTTTTAGTTGAATATGAAAAATAGTAATTTTTATATTCAAGTATTATGTTAAAGTTGATATATAAATAAGAAAAATTCAAACTAACAAGCTTACCAAGAAGCAACCACGAAGCTAAATGGATCACGTAGGATAACATTACAATGGTGCTCTTGTCCTACTATTATAATTAGTTTTATTTTGTTAAATAACAACAAATCAATTCTTTTAACATAAAATTAAAATATCATAGTTAACCTATAAATAATTAATGTTTTCAAAAAGTTAGATGATTTATATAAAAAAAATCCAATATTATTTCATAAACATAGATTTTCGGTAAATTGAAAATATTTTCATATATAAATTATTAGCAAATAGAAACATTTAATTTTTATTATTAGGTTCAACCAAATATTTTTCAGATATGTATGTCTTTCATTTTAAAACTTAATGCAAAGCTACAATTGAGAAACATTTTCAATTGACATCCTTCGTGAGAGCACCAAGGAAGTTAGCAAACAAGGTTGAACATCTGGTTTGGTTGTTATTGTAATTTGCAAGTATGGGTTACTAACATGTGAAACCATTGCAAAATGAGAAAAATCAAACAAACAATTTACAACAAACCTTAATATGTTAACAAAATAAACAATAAAAAAATGCTACCCAACTAATATAAGTGATAACTCACCAATAATTATAATGATTTTCCTTACCTTTTCTTTCCAACCACCTCCTTGAAATCTTGAAACCATCGTAATGTTATTTTTAACAGCCAAAAATAATCTCACATATAGTAAATGTATAAACAACTCTCACTTCTAATTTCATTGTCGATTCATTTCATCTCATTAGAGATTCACACATTCTAATTAAAAGTGGGAGCAATATGCAGTATGAAACTTCAAGTGTTAAAAAATTAAAAATGCAAGCTCTATCTAGTCTTCGAATGCCTTATTCATTTCAAAAATCTAATGATGTTGCTCTCGTTCATTTAAGACTCAATAATGATTTCATTGGTAAAAATGAAATTGAAATTAATAACGACGAAAATGTTGAAGAACAACAGGATTTCAATTTTGCATGCTTTGATGCTCAAAGAACACTTGCATTTGCTGATGAGATCTTTCACAATGGCAAGATTCATCCATCATGTGCTACTTTTGACCAATCTCTTATTTTTACCAATGCTCACAACAATGATTTCTTGTCTCTTCAACTCCCACTAAAGAAGCTATTTGTTATTGAACAACTCAACGTTTTTTCCTTACAATCAAAAGGTACATCGAAATGATCATTCAACTAGACTTCACAAAAAAATGACAGTAGTTAAAGTTGAAACTTCAAGTAACAAATGCAAGAAGAGAAAATCCATAGGTTCCTCAAAAACATGAAGATTGCAAGAAAACTTGAATCTTTGAAGTAATAGTGATGGTAAGGATACTTTTATTCTCTTGAATCATTCAAGATCAATGCCAACAAGGTCTAATGAGGCGAAGGAAGAAATTGTTGTTTCAAAGAAAGGAAAGGGTGGGAAATGCAAAACAACTTTGTCACCTCACAAGAAGCTTTACATAACTAATAAAAAGAGGAAGGAAACTAGTAAGCAAAAATCATTCTTGCCTTACATGTAAAACTAGATTGGGGTCTTCACCAATGTGAACAAATTTAGTAGAATTCTTAATCCCTTTTAATATCCCAATTGTAAATTTTCTTATTAGTTTTGAGTTATTTTTGTTTGCTCATGATAAAACAAAGCTTTTTTAGGTAAATAATCTATGTAAAAAGTTTGTTTAGGTCAAAATTATAGTTTGGAAATTGTTTTGCTTTTGAAGATAAAGAAGAGTTTGTGGTTCCCTACACGATAAATATTTTGAGTAAATTTTAATTCTTAGGTGAAGTAATAAATTAGGCCCTTTTATAATTAAATATTTGGCATATTTAATATAAGATAGACATAATAATGGAGCAAAGTGGGGATAAGTTTGATTCTCCTAATCTCACTTTGTGTAGAAGACAAGACAATTTTGAGTTTAAAAGATAGATTTATATTTTTTAAAACACATTTTTATTTGTTAAGTTTTATTGAATTAGGAAAATTTGCAAGAAACTTGTCACATTTTTCTTTTATTTAAATTTATTTATAAATTTTAAAATATTAACTTTATATTTATAATTTAATTTTTATATTAGGTATCTTAAAAAAAAATTCTATCTTCATTAT
>JAMLFT010003096.1:0-23053 GCA_026544285.1 Pachyrhizus erosus | reverse complement strand
TTCTCTTAACCATGGTTTATTTTATTGGTTTTTAAATTCTTAATTTTATATCCTTTCAAACATTTCTTTTATTTATTGTATTTATTTGTTAAGTTTTTATTTCTAAGTTAATTATATATTTAAATTATTTTTATCATCTATCACTTTGCTACATAGTAAATAATTTCTTATTCCTAAACTAACAACTTTATTTGTTTATGATATTTTTATTAACTAGAAAAATAAGATGTTACAAAGAGTAAAAGGAGAAGAAGAAGGAGAAGAAAAAGGAGAATAAGTAGGAGAAAAAGAAGAAGAAGAAGAAGGAGAAGTTGTAGGAGGATAAGTTGTAGGAGGAGAAGAAGGAGAATAACAAGGAGAAGAAGAAGAATTAGGAAAAGAAGAAGGAGAAGTTGTCGGAGAAGAAGAAGTAAAAGAAGTAGGAGAAGAAGAAGAAGTAGGAGAAGAAGATGAAAAAGTAGAAGTAGGAGAAGAAGAAGTAGAAGAAGGGGAAGAAGAAGGAGAAAGAGAAGAAGAAGGAGAAGTTGTAGGAGAAGAAGAAGGAGAAGAGGAAGGAGAAGTTGTAAGACAAGAAGAAGGAGAATAAGAAGGAAAATAAGAAGGAAAATAAGAAGGAAAAGAAGTACGAGAAGTGAAGGAGGAGAAGAAGGAGGAGAAGAAGGAGATAAAGAAGAAGAAGAAGTAGGAGAAAAAGAAGAAGAAGAAGTACGGGCAGAAGAAGGATAAAAGAAGGAGAAGAAGTAGAAGGAAAAGAAGGAGAAGTAGGAGAAGTAGGAGAAGGAGAAGAAATAGGAGAAGGAGAAAAAGAAGAAGAAGAATAAAGAGAAGGAGGAGGAGGAAGGGATAACTTGAATTTTGAAAAATACTAATAAATATTTTCTTTTTTTCACTAATTTTTAAATATTTTTTTTTCTTTAATCATTATTTTATTATGAATTTTTTATATGATTCCATCATACTTCTGATCTTGAATGTCCGGTCTACATGTGTCACTGTATAAACTCATGAAATGCAAAGCAAATGATATATTGAAAAGTATATTTTATTAACATGTGAATGTCGTTTGTAATATTAAAATTTAATTAAAAAAGTTTAATTATTTTTCAATATAAATATATAAATATTTTCTAATATATATTTTTTAATCAATTAGAAAAACACATACTTATAAATATTTTATATAAAAATAATACTTGTATATTTATTAAATGAATTTAATTTTTATAATTTACTATAAATATATCTATCTCCGTATTTCGGCCTCCGTCCATGCTCAATCAGTCGTGTCGGCTGTTAACAACATTAATTGATGATGGTTATATTTAGACTAACGCTATTGACAGAATAGGGATTTGTTTTTCTTTCTAATTTCATTACCAGCACAGTGATTTATTCATTAATTTTTGTTGCCCCTTCAGCATCCTTAAAGTTTGCTTCCTTTTATCATGTCAGCATCGCAACTAATGATAAGCACACCAAATACAACTCAATTTCCACAAAATTATTAAAATCTAAAATTGTCGTAGAGGGGTTTTGAAATGACCTACATGCTAAATACTTCCTCCAAATCTACATTCCTAATCTCATTGTTCCTACTATTATTGATCGGACTTTTTTTTCAAGTAGGTTGAGGAGTTTTCCAATCCATTGGCACAGGTCCAAAATCAAGTATAATTTCTCTGTGGCAAGACCACACAAGTTTTATAGCCTCCGGTGTTCCAATTCCTGCACCTCTAGCGTCACCAGCAGGTCCAAACCTGCAATAGAATTATTGTTTTCAACAATTTCAAACATAATTTCTTACATATTTAGTAAAACGAACTAAAAAAATTATCAATTTACCAATGATTCTGAGGAGCTCCGGTTGTCCTTGCTCTTAGACCAGCATAAGTAGTACCATTTACTGATTTGCCAATAACTTCCTGTCAATGTTTAATACAACTAATCATATCAGATAAAGAACCTAACATAAAATAAAGCACATTCATTATAAGTATTTCAGAGATATCAAACTCATCTATGTGCTAAGCATACAAGTAGCGTGTTGGATGTGAGAGAAATGTGAGTCAGCTCAATTTTTGAAGAGTTAAAACTCTATTTAATTACCACAAAAAACTTGCATGTAATTGATCTTATATGCAGAATAAATTTGTCGATGTGCAGTATAAATCGACAAATTACCACAAACTTGCATGTAATTACCACAAACTTGCATGTAATTACCACAAACTTGCATGAATGAAACACGATTACGAAAACAAAGCAACTAAAAATGGGCAACGAGAAAATGTATAGGAGTCGTACTAAATCGACAACTGACAAAAAATTGTGTCATGGCACATGAACTCATGCTAAATAAGTTTTGAGTTATAAAAATCTTACCTGTAAAAATAAAGGATCATTTGAAACTGCAGCAGCTGTTAAATGGTTATGCATTCTTTCCACAGCATCCAACACAACTGATAGTTGACTGTTTTTGTAGTCCGTAATAATCTGAAAACATAAATAGAAAATATTTATCTAACAAAAAGAACAGAGTAACATTATTATTATTCTTATGAAAAAAGAAGGCATCTGAAAACTTTATTTTTATGTTCTGAGAGTCACTTTTCATACCTGAAAGGGCCCAAATATTTCTTTTGTTACAAGCTCAAAAATCTTATCTTTCATAATTTCCTCGAGAGGAACATAGACAGCTGTTGGTTTAATAGCACCATAAATAGGTGGAATTGAATGGTCCTCTAGAGGACTACCCCCAAAGAGCAGCTTTGATCCTGGTATCTCAAGCAATTTATTCTTGTGTTCTAGCATTGAATCAGTTGTAACCTGAAACATACGAAATAAAAAATCAAGAATTCCAAATAAATTAAGCTTGTCATTGCATAAAAGAAAGCAAATTATAATTCAGGAAATTAGTTTTGAAGCATGAAGAAATAAATATTACAACATCCTGTTTGGATGCACGAAGAAATAGTTAATCAAAAAGCTATTTATTTTGGATACCTAAGGTTCACTGTCCACCAACAATGTCAAACTAATAATGCACACAATCTACATCAGATAATACCAAATTTCTTTTATTCTGTCAATCAATGTATTTAAGACTCATTTTATTGACAGAGGACAAATCCATTGTATAGCTAATCATTTAGTATTTAACTTATCAGTAGGGACTTGTTCAATTATCCTCCCATATCCCACACCCCTCCCTTCTTTAATCATTACATAAAGCTTAGATACCTTCTGCATTTTGTAAAAGTAACGTAAAAGGGATGATAATTGCCACTATTGCATGTTATCACAATTAATACTAGAATCCAGTCATATAATTAAAGTAAAAAAATATAACAAAGCAGTTTGAACTTTCACCACCTCAAAGAGAAGAATGCCACAAACTTCGAGCACACCACCGAAACAGTTTTAAATTTTAAATCCTAGTTCAATATGCTAAATAAAGGGGAAAATGACAGACATGCAATACTTACTGTGAGGACTGGGCCGATTGTCAAGTCTTCTAGCTTTCTTCTCTCGGCAAGATCTTTCAACTTAGATAGCAAGGAAGTTTTGGACCAGTTCTGAACAAGGGAAATTCAAACCCATAAGTTAGTAAAGATGCCATACATAAAGTGCATCATATAAAATAAATAACCAATGTACATCTTCACCCTAGTTCTTGAGGACATTTAAACATGAACAAGTTCTCAAAATAACCTACGTAACAGACCTCATGCATAAATAACAATGATTGTGCCGAGCATTTCTGACCACTGCATGCGTATGCATCTTGATCACAGACCCACGCTATGTAATCTTCCTGAAAACAAGGAACCATACAGAAACTATTATAGAACTGAAAATTGAATTAGTGCCTTTATTTTATCCACAAAAAATTGTTAGAAACCTGATGGACATCAGGGCCCAGTATTTTCCAGTCAAATCCAGCATCTTCCAATTTAACACGGCCCTTCAAATCAACAGCCAACTTCTCTGCCACTCTTGAACTACCAGTAAAAAGGGTCATTCTTGGATTTCCCTGTAAATATAGTACTACTTCATGATCCAATGTCATTGCCATACTATAAAAGGAACTTGTAACCACATAAAGATATTGATATATGAATAGCACAAAATAACGGAGTCAAAATCCAATAAGATACAAGACTGAAAAAAGAGATCAATATGAGTTAACATTGTGATAATCATGAAATAGAATCATAGAAGTAAATTGGCAATCTATCAGGAATAACATTATGCTCTGCAGAATCAATGCCTTGGATTTGAAAACAAAGGTACCAAATAACCAACCTCTAGCAACAGCTTGTTCATTGTCTTCCCATCAGAATTTATAAAGTCTACATCTTCTACAGGTAAGCCACAGGTATGAAGCAGGCGCAACATTTGTTCCATAACAATGCTCACCTACAATAATTAGAGTCAATAGTTAAGAATTATAACTGCTGAAAGATTTGAACTTTAAAAGAAATAAAATTAATATTTCCAAAATCTGATAGATGTAAATCAAAATAAGGATGTGAAAGAGCAACAGACACGATTATTTCTTTAACTGAATGAAAATGCCAACCAAATAAAAGAATATTGCATGGCAGGAAAAATACATAATCCCCACACAAACACATGCAGGGAAACAAAGCATTGCATCACAATAATTTTCAACACAACTGATAGTGATCAATATTTCAGGCAGCCAAGAATCTAGCACATTTTCAATTTTGTAGTAGATGAATGTGATAAAAGTATGCCAAAATCAGAGCCAAACGAACTTGCCTTGCTATCAACTTTAAGGACTGGCTTGTTGCCCATGTAAAGTGCACCCATCAATTGAAGGACAGGAATCTCCAAGGGAAAATTAAAAGGAGTAATAATTGCCACCTGCAGAACACACTGTCAGCTTTAAGATTACATCAGGAAGAGGAAGGTGAATATTTATGGTGTATGAAAAAATCTAAAGATTTTCTTACTAAACCAGACAATCATGAAAAAAGTGCAAAACATCTCCGCACAGCATTACTAATCACTAATCTAAACAAAATTAAATCCAAAATCAGAAAATATCTAATTCCTTTGTTATCTCTTTTCTTGAGTAGAAGTTACATCTATAGGACAAACTTTTTTTGTAGAAGACAAAAAACAATTTTTATCAAAGATAGCACTAACCTCATAAAAGACTTGAGTATTCTTGCAGGCAAAAGTACCTGAGCCCAGGGTTTTGACTACCCATTATTTATAAAAAATTGAAACCTCAAGAAGTGTTCCTTTTTCTTTTCTTTCCTTTTCTTTTTTCAGATAAAAGACAATTTTTATTTTACTTAATAACCAAAGGGAAATTAGACATTCCAGCCAAGGTCATCAATTTGAATTGGCTTGATATATAGATGAAACTAGATTGGCATATTAAACAGTTATACCACGTTCCACCTTCTTATTACTAAATCAAAGCCACAGAATAATTACATATTACTGTGTTTATTTTGGAAAAACTTTTGCTTTCAATTTTCATTTCTTCCATCTCATAGTTAACCAATTACTTTCATAGGCTTGCTTGACCACAAGGCAATTGATAATTTTGGCACAATAAACAAGCACCATTGGTAAGAGAGACATAGACTCATTTTTTGCCATTGGAATATAGTATACCAATTAAAACAAAACAAAAGAAATGAAACAAAATCCTTACGGGACCATATGGCCAACGAAAACCATGACTTTGTTGTCCAAGATGATTTCCAGGTACACCAAAAGACCTTGCCAGGAAACGAACCTGTAAAAATTGTGTTAAATGAAGCAAGAACGAAGAAGCAATCACTAAAGGGATTATATGAGCTTCGTAACAACCTAGGGAAACCACATGATAATGTTAGCTTTGAGGGTGTGGGTGTCCACGCATGTACCAGGATTAAATTCTTCCACTAATGAAGAATCCAGGCATCAATGATAGAATCCTCCATCATTCATTCCATTACTATGACATATTTGAACTTGGGATTTCATTATTTAGCAGTAACATATCTTGTTTTGATATACCTGATCTCCGCAAAAATTCTCGAGAAATTTTTGAGTCACATACACTTCCCCAAAGGCCTGCTGGTAACTCTTTGGAGAAACTCTTTGTATTAACTTAACAAAGAAATCCGAAACCTGAGGTCATGCAGTATAGATTATTTAATGGTTCCAATTAAAGAACAAAAGGTTGATCTTGAATACACAAGTTAACAATTATACATAATAAAGTCAAATAAAAAATAATAAGTATTAAAAAAAACTTTCTTTAGTTTGAAATACCTTAGGAATAGATAGCATGTGAGCTGCCTTAGTAGATACCTCTCCAAGCATAAGATATCTGCAAAGGATTTATAACAAAAAAAAAACATTAGATTTCATTAAAGATGACCAAAATAAAAACATAAGCATTGAAACCATCCTCTAAAGCATAAAATACTTGTAACAAATGCTCTAGCCAGTTGCTTTAGTAAAGTCAAAATGACAGGCATGTGACAATAGAAGTTTTATTTATTCCCATTCTTATCATATGCAGCTTTAGAATACCAGGGTCCTATGTATTTTAGTTACACCTCTTAGGAGAAGTTTAAAACCAACCAGGTTGAAGTTAGTTCATTCTATAATCCAAACTTAGGTTAGTCACGAAAAATGGAAGTACACCTGAAAAGGATAAGTACTTTCATTCACACCTTGCAAACCAACCATCGGAAAATTATCTCATGTTTCCATTTCAAAAGAAAAATAACTAAAACTTGTCATGTCATATGCTATCCAAAAAAATGTATCATGTACGAAAGGTTTAATTATTCATTTGTCTTTATAGTTACAGAAACTTTTCCTGTTAATTCTTACATATATCATTTTTAATATCTTTTGGTCCTTGTCATAGAGACTAAAAGAGATTAAAATGGTATGTATAAGGACTAAAAGATGATGTTTTTAAATATATGAATTAAAAGGGAAAGTTTTTGTAACTGTAGAGATTAAATAAATAATTAAACTTTTAAAAAAAAGGTTGAAACCTCTGGGAATAGTCTAGGTAATCCACCTATGCATACAACCTCAGCAAAACCCATTTGGGCAACAGTCTCCAATAATGGACAACACAAGGCATAGAGGTTTATATTCAAGGATGAGGTTCGAATCATTTTTTTCTTTTTTGACCTATATGGAAATAAATAATAAATCCAACCAAAAGAAAGAGACTTTTATATGTTTCTATTTCTGAAAAGAAAATGAAGAAGAGATACAAAGGACAATCTGCGCTTACCTCTCTGGTGCCTTAAAAGGATTGTGTACACCATGTTTGGGACAACTGGACAAGCTTTTTACAAAAGGCTGATAAGTCAAATACAAGAAAGAATTTAGTCAAGATCTCCGTCTCAAACTAACTGTTGAAAACCGACCAAGTATCAACTCATCTATACTCTTCAAATTGAATTTTTATTTCTTTTCTTTTTTCACAAAAAGATGAGAACCCTGTCTCACACACAGAGGTTGAAGCTTCAAATTTGAACCTCCTATTCAAACAATATGCGTGGTGAGTGGTGTCTAATAAGACAATGCCAGTCACTTTAATGTCATAGTTTGTAGGATGAGGAAGTGAAAAAAAGAATACAGCCCTGAACATATCAAGCTGAAATCTCACAATGCAACAGTTTTTTATGTGTGCAACTAAAGGAACATATTTCAAAACAAAATATAAAGTTTAACAGGCCAAATAATTCATTACAGGGATGCACCTGAATTCCCGTTTCATCAACTTCCGCAACTTTAATAAATTTGTCTCCATTTAAAGGATCTAAAACTGTATTCCAATTTGAAGATCCTACCCATTTACCTTGCACTGAAAATGAAGACAATACAGAGTCATAGTCATTAAAGTACAGCACAATAAGTTGATTAAACATGAATTGTTGATAAATATGTGGAGCACAAATTTACTATAACACTAAACTAAGTACCATTCAGATTTTGATGCATAGAAGGAAACAAAATTATAATTAAAATATGTTCAGGAATCCCTCCTTTCTCCATCACATTTCAATTTTTTTGACGAACATAATATTTAACAATCTGCTTTTGGATTTGATAAATACTTGAATAGCAGGTTTGACACCTTACGGACATAATCATGGAGAATAGGGATGAAAAAATATTTAAATACTTCTTATGCTGGTAATCCTGGCCTTTTCAATCATTAATCACCAAATTTATCCGTAGTCTTAAGAAATTCATAAGAGTACTAATGCTATCTGCAAAGAACAATAACATCACAGGTTGCTTGCCATACCCAAGTTCAAAACTTCAGCAGCCCTAGAACCTGATATCTCCTCTGCTTCTACTGTGGCAAATGATAATGAATGAGCACACCTGCTTTATATTGTAAACAGGAATTTTGTGTTAATATTTTAGAATTATGTACAAAAAAATGTAACCGAATAAAAAAGAATCACCAGTTAAAGCTGATACTTATATCTTGATTTTCTTTTAAGGGAATTAGATGAAACCACAAAATGGTTTTTCTAGCATCCCCATGAGTTATTTAACTAAACAAATAAAAATCAACACAATGCCCCAGCTGCTCTTGACTTGAATTATGAAAAATGTTTGGATAAATGCAGTTAGACCAGAATAGTAAATCAATTTTAGGGGACAAAAACAAGAGATACCTAGAGAAAGCAAAAGAAGCAAAGACATTGTGGTTGCGTGAAATTGAATCCTTGGTTGCTCTGCTAACCAAAAACTTGAACATGCCGTTGGATCAGTTTCTCACTCACACACTTTCAGTTGAGTTCAAAATGAAGTGACACTCTCTTCTCCTATTTATTCGTATAAATATCAGAATATAAAAGGTGTCACTTTCAAGTTTGATTGTTTCTGAACGTAATCTTCTAGATTCTATAACCCACGTGTTGGACACGTACGAGTGAGTCAGTCGCATAATAATTATTACCTGGTCTTGATAGCACATGGAGATAGCATGGGTTTTCGTAACGGATTTGGAATACTACAATTACGGCAAGATTTTTTTCTCGAACAAAACAGTAATCTTAAGCCTTCCTACATATCAACAGTAATCGTAAGTCTTCCTGCAAATTTTTTAGTCGTTTCTCTCATTATAATTATTCTCATAAAAGATAACTCATTTAATAATAATTTTTTTACTCTATCAATAAAATTTATTTGATATACGAAAAATAATAATAATTTTACTAAATTAACATTAATCCTAATTAATATTACTGAATATAATATTAAAAATAATAGTATTAAAATAAATATATTAAATATATAAAAATAATAATTTTAAAATATTTTTTATACAATAATTATAATGAGGCAAAAAATAATATTTTATAAAAATTTTAAATGCAGTTTCTATCTTAAAAATATAAATGTATTTAATGCTTATTGTATAAAATGATTAGTAAGAAAATATTATAAAAAAATTAATATTATTCTAAATAAAAATGTTCATTAACAAAAAATAAAATAAAATCAAGATACATTGTATAAAAACATGCACATGGATATGACAAGGCTATTAATTACAGATAAAATATAGAGACGTTAGAACCATATTTTCTACACTTTTTTATTATTGATTAAAAACTTTACATGGATAATTTTATGAATAAGATTTATTAAATAAAAAGCTAAATTCACAAATATTTGTTAACATAAAAAATAATTCACAATTTTTTTATACTTTTTAATTAATCTCAGTTAATAATAAAAAAAGTGAGTATATTAAAGTATGTGTTATTAACATATATATTTTTATTATGCTTGTAACAGGGAACGCTCGTTTGAAGTTGGGGTTGGCGGAGGCATTGTCTGACTCTTTCTCATAAAGCCACACCCATTGATCATTGCACTTCTCTCCTCTTCCCTTCTTCTTTCAGTCCCATGTGGATTATCCATGTTTAGATTGAAGACCCATAGGTATTTTTTAATTGAAATAATGGAATAAAACATAGTCACATCTAGGAATTTTGAGGTCTTACTCAAATTTTTTAAAGAAGTTTAATATACTATAATTATCAATTGTCATATTAATTTTCTAGTTTTCAATTTTTTAGTTATAATTTTTTTAGTTGTAAAATCGTATTAATCTTCTAGTTTTTAAATAGTATTATAATTTGTTATATCTAATTAGACCATTTTCTATAATCAACTCTCTAAATTTTTTATGAGTATATTTTCATTATTCTAGATTATAAATATTTTTTAAAAATTCACTTGAGGTATTATTATATTCAACATTCTCTTCTAATTATCTTTTTATTCTTTATTGAAATTAGGATTATTAGTACATTTAACATCATTAGCAAGTGATTGGTTGTTCAATCATTTTTCAATAATTGAAATTGTTTAATTTCCATACCCTTTTATAAATAATAACAGATTTATCAAGAGCACAATTGATATTGAATTAATTTTTCAACTTATTTCTTTTATTTAGTTTTTAAAAATCAAATATATACTTTCTAGTTTCTATTTAACCTTTTCTATTACTACAAGTATTAAACTAAAATACAATAACGAAAAATAAAATAATTTTGAAAACTAAATAACAAATGATAAAATGATAGAACCTGAAATTTTAAAAATTGCACATTAGTGTTACAACTAAAATAATTTGACATCAGTTACGTATTTTGTTAACTCATTTCAAGTTTTTAAAAAAATACGAAAATAGATGAGAAAAAAAAAGAGAGAAAATAAGAGTGATAAAAAATGAATTAAAAACATTTTAGACAAAAAAGGGTAATTAAAACTACTTACTTTTTTCATGGTTTTACTTCCAAAGCATATTAATACCTTACATGCCATTACTAATGATTTTCTCTCTCAATAAACAATAAATTTAATATTTAATTAAAATGATTTGGGCATTTATTTTGCACTCCTATTATTAATTATGACGTAACAAGTAATAGAAAACGAGGCCTAAGGTAGTAGTCTCAATGGCCTTTTGTTAACAATTATTTTAGTACCTTCATTTTAAGAAAAAAAAAATCATCAGTATCATATTAATGCTCACAAAAACTTTAAATTGCTTCAAAATTAATTCAATAACTTTTCAATTCATCATCTTCTAAAATTTTAAATTGTTCACATATGCTCGCAAGAAAAGAAAACAAATCGACTTTATATGTAAATGAAATCAAAACCAAAAGACTTTTTTTTTGTAAGAATCAAGAGAATTTATCAACGTGTAATTTTATTTCTATGATTTTCATCAAGTTTTTTATATGGATCATATTAATTTAATGGAATCTAAACTCTATTTTCATCCCAATACCATTTTTTTGTTGGAGTTCAAAACAACGGTGGAATAATTTTCCTATAACTTTTTAAATGAGTACTATGATTTCTTAAACAATCTACAACTATCTGGATACATATTTTTAAATTGCATTATCTTACTAATTAATTAATTATATATGATATTATAAAATCTATCGCATAATAATTTGAATTAAACAACTTTAAGAATTTTAAGTCTCAAATAACTAGAGGCCTCATCCAGAGATGACAATAGAGGCCTTATGCAGATGACTATAGGCTTTAGAGCCACTGTCTCATTTGCCTTAAAACAGCCATGATAAAGGTATCAAGAATACAATTTTTTTTACATGAATACAACAAAAATCTGACATTATAAAAAATCAAACTTTTCATTATAAATTTTAATTTTAACATAAGTGAAGATGAATTTAAATTTTTAATTTGCAATTCCATTTTTTTCTTATTCTAACAGACCTTAAAAAAACAATCAGAAAAATTGTCATTATTGTAATATTTTGTAAATAATTTTTTTTTTTACAAAAAAAAAAAAAATCGATACTCAATGACTACTAGAACAAGTATATCACAAATTCCTTCCTTCGTTTCATGTGAAAAATGACACACAAAAAAAAAAATGATGACATTTATAAATAACATTTCTAACTAAAAAAAGTCTCAATTCTTATTTTAAGTTAAGGTAGATCACCTTAATAGATGGTATATAATGGACTAAAATTTTAAAACTTAGAATAATTGTTATTATAAGTCTTTCCACAATAGTTTCTCATAATCCCTTTAATCGTCATTCGTCGGAGACGATTTATGACTGACATTTTGGAATTTTTTTCCCTCTTCTCACCACCTCTAACCTCTCTCCCCCCCCTCCCCCTCTTCTCTGGTGACTTCCTCTTCTTCCCTGTATGCATTTCTTGAACTCACCTCAAGAAATTGTCAACCTTTCATGCATTTTTAGGGAAGCAATTACAAGACACACTAAAGTTGGTTTTTTGTTGAAGGTATGAAACAATAACAAATATCTAGAATGCATTTCTTCTTTTGTTATGGTTTCAATTCAGTTTCCAGTCAGATTTCAGGGTTGAATTATTGTTGCTCTTTTTGAAACCTTACTTGATGGTGTCTATGGTTCATTTATTTCCAGTAGGAGGAAGTGAAGTAAATCCCCATCCATTTGTTCTCTAGGAACAAGAAACCCCACTCATTATAGACAAGAAATCTTACTCGTTCACTCGCTACTAACAAAAAGCTCTAGGTTCACGTTCTTTTTCTTCACTCATTATTTCTTTCTTTCACTTCCAACAAATGGCATTCCTTCGCTCTAGGTTTCTGTTCTCTTTCTCTATATGATATTGGTTCTTTCTCAAAGTGGCTTGATTCACACTTGAGTTGCTCTACTGAAACTTTGGGATATATCATATTCTCAATTAGTAGGAAAGAAGAAGAGGAAGTTGTCGAAGAAAAAGTTGAAAGTAGTGAGAAAAGAAGAAAAAAATAAAGCATCATTACCAAAAATCACCTTCACTGGTGAAAAACAATGATTAGAAGTTGAAAAAAATTCAGTGTAAAACTACTTATAATAACTAAATTAACTTACGAAATTAAAATTATGATTTACCGTAACATTACTCTTTCCTTATTGTTTTCTTTTCTATATAGAGATTTATCGATTAGATTATCCAACCTTTGGGGGATAATGATTGCTCAACACAAAACATCACTTATTCACTATGTTTGTCAAACCACCATCTTCCTCCATACAATAGAGAACCAGCAAGCCACCGTGGTCAAGCACCAAAACGGCATCCCCATGAAATTAACAAAAGCCCCAACTAAAACACCATCGAACCTCCCTTGTTCAGTATCGTACTCGAAATTGCATCAGCTCAAGCCAATCTCCTCCATGTCCTCAACACACCATTGCAGAACACAGCCACCATGAACCCCCCTGCCCAACTTTACGCACATATATATATAGTCTGTGTGTCTTGTGCCAATAAGATCTTGTGCCACCTTCGAAACATTTCAGCTCATCATCATCAAAACAAATAAACTTGTGCCCGTAACTTGACTTGAGTGTCAGTACTCAACCTTTGCCACAAAGAACCTCTGCACCAAGCAGCTACATCCACCCCTTGCAGACAACCATATAGCCACCCCATTATGAATCTAGAACCACCATCATTCCTCTGCCTACAAACAGCAACCAAAAGCTCTTCCAGAAACCAAAGCTTAAGCTCGAAATAACTTTCACAACTATTGCGCCCCTCGTCCATTTTTAAAATTTTATTTGTTCAAAAGTCAATGTTAAATTCCTTAATGTTGTCCTTTCATAATATAGTGTTCTTAACATCTTTTGTAAACAGACACATTGTTCAGACTTCCTCGCACATGTAACACTAGGTAGCAACTTCAAATTGTGCAAACCAATAGGCGCGCACTTATCTAATTCTTTAAACTATTTAGATATGAATTATTTGTTCTAGTCATTTTGGCTTCGATAAAATTCGCTTCCTTTTATCATGTCAGCACCTCAACCAATGATGAGCACACCAAACATATTTAAGTAATAAAAAAGCCTAATCAAAACTCTATTTTCATAATTTATTCTAAAATCTAAAAATATCATGAAGGGGCTATGGCATAACCAGCATGCTAATATCCTTTCTCCCCATTTACAATCCTGATCTCATTGTTCCTACCATCCACCAACCCCGCAATCTACATTTCTAATCACATTGTTCCTATCATAAATAGGACTTTTTCAAGTAGATGGAGGAACTTCCCAATTCTTTTGCACAGGCCCAAAATCATAGATAATTTCTCTGTGGCAAGACCATACAAGTTTTATAGCCTCTGGTGTTCCAATTCCTGCACCTCTAGCATCACCAGCAGGTCCAAACCTGCAATGAAATTATTATTTTCAACAAAATAAAGCATCGTTTATTAGTTATGTACAAGTAAAATAAATTAAAAAATTATCAATTTACCAGTGATTCTGTGGAGCTCCGGTTGTCCTTGCTCTTAAACCAGCATAAGTAGTACCATTTACTGATTTGCCAATGACTTCCTGCAAATGCGTTTAATCACAATGACCACATCAGATAGAGACCCCAACACAATAAAGCACATTCAAGATAAATCTTCACAAGATAACACACTTATTTATGTGCTCAGTAGACAAGTAGCATGTTGGATATAAGTGTCAGTCACTTCAATTTTGGGGTTGAACTCTAATTACAACAAAAAATCTTCCAGGCAATCAATCTCATGCAGAATAAAATTTTCAACAAGCAGTTTAAATAGAGTCCAATCCCCTAAAAAGCCATAGTTGTTTCATGAATGAAATATGAAAACGTAAGGAATCATACTAAATTGAGACTTGGTTAAAAATTGATAAATTGTTTATAGCACATGCATGCATACCAATAAGTTTGAGTTATAAAATTCTTACCTGTAAAAACAAAGGATCATTTGAAACTACAGCAGCTGTTAAATGGTTATGCATTCTTTCCAATGCATCCAACACAACTGATAGTTGACTGCCTTTGTAATCGGTAATAATCTGGAAATAGAAATAGAAATTATTTATCTCACTCACAAAAGAGCAAACAGATTTTTTTTTTTAAAAATGCATCTGAAAACATTATTTTCATGTTCTCAGTCGCACTTTCCATACCTGAAAGGGTCCAAATATTTCTTTTGTCACAAGCTCAAAATTCTTATCCTTCATAATTTCCTCAAGAGGAACATAGACAGCTGTTGGTTTAATAGCACCATAAATAGGTGGAATTGAATGATCCTCTAAAGGTCGACCCCCAAATAGCAACTTCGATCCTGGTATCTCAAGCAACTTATTCATGTGTTCTAGCATTGAATCAGTCGTAACCTGAAACATATGAGATGAAAAATCAAGAATTCCAAATTAACTAAGCTTGTCATTGCATAGAATAAAGCGAATAATTATTCTGGCAAAGATGCACCAGAAAATTAAGTCCTAAATAATATTACAACATCTTGTCTGGATCCACACAAAAAAATTTACCAAAAAATTATTAGTTTTTGGATATATAAGGTTCAATGTCTACCAATAATATCAAATCAATGATATAAGCCAAGGCATAAACTTTAAATTTGATTTATCATCCTGGCAGTATCATTAATAAAATATCATAAATGAACAAACACAAATCAGTGTCCAAACTTCTATTAGTCTGTCAATCAATGTACTGAAGATTGCTCTAAATGGCTGCGGACAAATCAATTGCATAGCTGGCAACATTTGGTATTTAAAGCCCTTTTCAGTTACGAGTTATCCTCCCACATCCCACACCCCACACCCCCTCCCTCCCTTCTTTAACAGCTTTAACAGTTTAATCATCACACAAAAGCATGGATAGCTTGTCGATAACGTATAGATTAAGAGGTGATAATTGAAATTTGAAACTATTACCTTTTGCATATAACTTGTTACATGTCCCACATTGACTAACGATGAGGTCAAAATAGTGTATATAAGTGGAAGACAACCCTAGCCTTACAAATCAATTTTATAAAACTTAGGTTTATAACCATATTTTAAGATGATATGAGAGTCTATCCTAGCACGTGTTGTTAGACTTATCGTGTCATCCGTTATGTGGTCATTATTGGATCACTCATAAATGTCTAGTCTTTTAAACTTTATGCTAGAAACGTTCAATCCTCAACATGAGGAGGATGTGTTAGAAATCTCATATCAACTAGTGATGAAAGCAAAATAATGTATATAAGTGAGGGTAGTCTTCACCTTACAAACTGGTTTTATAGAGTTGAGTTAGTCCTATAACCCACATTCTACAACTTACAAAAATGAATCCATTCATATAATTAAATTTATAAAAATATTACAAAGCTGGTTGAACTTTTGTCCACTTCAAGAGAAGATTTGCCACCAACTTCAAGCAGGTCACCAAAAGTGTTTTAAATGTTAAATCCTAAAACAATTACTAAAAGGGGAAAATGACAGACATGTAAAACTTACTGTGAGAACTGGGCCAATTGTCAAGTCTGCCAACTTTCTTCTCTCAGCAAGACCTTTCAACTTAGATAGCAGGGATGTTTTAGACCAGTTCTGAACAAGGGAAGTTTGAACCATGAAGTTAGTAAGGACACAATACATAAACTCATAAAGTGCATCTTACAAAATAAAAACCAATGTACATCTTCACCATAGTTCTTGGGGACATTTAATCATGAATAAAGTTCTCATAATAACCAATGTAACAGACCTCATGCATAAATAACAACGATTGTGCTGAGCATTTCTGCCCACTGCATGCATATGCATCCTGATCACAGACCCATGCTATGTAATCTTCCTGAAACCAAGAAACCATAGAGAAACTATTATAGAACTGAAATATAAATTAGTGCCTTTAGGTATCCATAAAAACATTGTACGAAACCTGATGGACATCAGGGCCCAGTATTTTCCAGTCAAATCCAGCATCTTCCAATTTAACGCGGCCCTTCAAATCAACAGCCAACTTCTCTGCCACTCTTGAACTACCAGTAAAAAGGGTCATTCGTGGACTTCCCTGTAAATTTAATACTACTTCATAATCCAATATTATATTATATGAGGAACATGTAACCATATACAAATATTGATATATGATAATCACAAAAAAAAGAGTCAAAAGGCAATAAGATCCAACAAAATTATAAAAATAATATGGGTTAACATTCAGATAATCATGAAATAGAATCATAGAAATAAATTGGCAATCTTTCAGGAATAATATTATTGTTTGCGGAATCAATGCATTGGATGAAGAAAAGAAAAAGGTACCAAACAACCAACCTCCAGTAACAGCTTGTTCATTGTCTTCCCATCAGAATTTATGAAGTCTACATCTTCTACAGGTAGGCCACAGGCATGAAGCAGGCGCAACATTTGTTCCATAACAATGCTCACCTACAACAATTTACAGCATTATAACTGCAGAAAGAATTGAATTTAAAACAAATAAAATCAACTTTCCAAAATCCAATAGATGAAGATCCAAATAAGAAGAAAGAGCAATAGATACAATGGTTTCTTAACTAAATGAAAGTACCAACATAGTAAAAAAAGATTGCCTGTGAGGAAAGAAAAATACCCAACCCACACATAAACACACAGGAAGAAAACATCTGATCATAATTATTTTCACAACTGATTGCAATCAATATTTCATGCAGCCAAGAAGCTAACCCTGTATCAATTTTGTATTAGGTGTAATGTCATAAAGTATGCCAAAATCAGAGCCAAAAGAACTCACCTTGCTATCAACTTTAAGGACTGGCTTGTTGCCCATATAAAGTGCACCCATCAATTGAAGGACAGGAATCTCTAAGGGAAAATTAAAAGGAGTAATAATTGCCACCTACAGAACACACTTTCAGTTTTAAGATTACGACAGGAGGGGAAGGTGAAAATTTATGGTGTGAAAAAATCTAAACATCCACTTACTAAACTAGACACTAATGAAAAACTGCAAAACATATGCACATGGCATCACTAATCACTAATCTAAACAACAACAAAAAAAACATGACTCTTATTTATCTCATTATTTTAGTAGAAACCTACAGAACATAAACCTTCTGTAAAAGACAACAAACTATCTTTTATCAAAGATAGCATTTACCTTATACAAGACTTAAGTTTTCTTGTAGGCAAAATACCCAAGTCCAGGGTTTTGCCTTATCATCATATGTAACTAATTGAAACCTCAAGGCAATATTCCTTTTTCTTTTTTTTTTTTTTGGGATAAAAGACTATCTTTATTTTACTAAAGAACCAGAAGGAAATCACCCACTCCAGCCAAGGTCATCAATGTACATTGGCTTGATATATAGATGCAACTGAATAAGCATATTAACAGCTATACCAGAATCCACCTTCTTAAAAATAAATCAAAGTCAGAATTATTACATATTACTAGGTTTTACTTGGGAAAACTTGCTTTTTCTTCATTTCTTCCATCTCTTGAGTACACTTAACCAATTACTCCCATAAACTCACTTGCTTGACCACAAGGTAATCGATAATTTGGCACAATAAACAAAGCACCATTAATGACATAGACTCATTTTTTGGCTTTAGAACATAGTATACCAATTAAAACTTTAACAAAGCTAAACAAAACAAAATCCTTACGGGACCATATGGCCAACGAAAACCATGACTTTGTTGTCCAGGATGATTTCCAGGTACACCAAAAGACCTTGCCAGGAAACGAACCTGTCAATAATTTTTTAAAATGAAACAACAAAGAAGAAATCATTAAAGGAACTGTATGAGCTTTGTAACATCTTAGGGAGACCATATTTAATAATGATAGTTTTGTGTTGTGTTTGCATGTGTGCATGTATCAGTGTTAAATTCTGCAACTAATGAAGTACCTAGGCATCAATGATAGAAAGGAAATTGATCAATATCTACCAGCCAATGGGAAATTTCAATTCTTCCATCATTCCATTACAGAAAATGACATTATTGGGATTTCATTTATTTAGCACTAACATATCTTATTTTGATATACCTGATCTCCACAAAAATTCTCTAGAAACTTTTGTGTCACATATACTTCTGCAAAAGCCTGCTGGTAACTCTTTGGAGAAACTCTTTGTATTAACCTTGTAAAGAAATCCGAAACCTGAGGGTCATGCAGTATAAATTAGTTAAAGTTTCCAATAAAAGAAGAAAAAGTTGACCTTGAATACAAAAGGTAACAATACATAATAAAGTAACATCAAAAAAATAATAATAAAATTAAAAATCTTTCTTTAGTTTGGAATACCTTAGGAAGTGATAACATGTGAGCTGCTTTAGCAGATATCTCTCCAAACATGAGATATCTGCAAAATATTTATAGCAAAACATCACATTAAATTTCATAAAGGTAGCCAAAATAAGAACATAAGAACTGACATCATGATCTAAAGCATAAAATACTTGTTACTAAAATGCCCAAGTCAGATGCTTTCTTGGAGTGAAAATGACAGCTGGGTGACATTACAAAGTTTATTTATTCTAATTCTTATCATAGGCAGCCTTAGAATACCAGGGTCCCATGTATTTTAGTTGCTCCTCTTAGCAGAAGTTTTAAACCAACTGGGTTGGAAATTCATTCTACAATCCAACCTTTATAATGTCAGGAACTATTGAAACACACCTAAAAAGGATAAGCACTTCCGTGTTCCACTCACACCTAGAAAACTAATCATCTGAAAATCAACCTCATGTCAATTTCAAAAGAAAAATAACTAAATTGTTGTGTCATTTGCTATTCAGAAAACTGCTGTATCATTTATGAAAAAAGGCAGTTAATCTAGATAATCTATCTATGCATACACCTGCAGAAAAATCCTATTTGGGCAACAGTCTCCTACATAATGGACAGCATAACGCATAGAGATTTATATTGAAGGATGAGGTTCCCAACATTTTTTTCTTTTTTTGACCTGTATGACAAACATTAATCAAATAAAGAAAAAAGATATTTTATATGTTTCTATTTCTATAATAAGACAAAGAGATACAAAGGATAATCTGCTAATCTGCTCATACCTCTCTGGTGCCTTAAAAGGATTGTGTACACCATGTTTAGGACAGCTGGACAAGCTTTCTGCAAAGGGCTGATAAGTCAAACCAAAGGAAAAATTTATTAAAGATCTCTGTCTCAAACCAACTGTTGAATTCCAATCAAGTACCAACTCATATAAAGCCTTCAAATTGAAATTAATTTCTTTCATTTTTTCACAAAATGATTAGAACCCTGTCTCACAAACAGAGATTGAAGCTTCAAACTTGAATCTCCTATTCAAAAAATAGGTGTGGTGGGTGGTGACTAATAACACAATAACTCAGTCACTTTACATTTCATAGTTTGAAGGGTAAGGAAGTAATAAAAGAATACAGCCTTGAACATATTTCAGAATAAAATATTAATATAACAAGGCAAATAATTCATTACGGGGATGCACCTGAATGCCTGTTTCATCAACTTCAGCAACTTTAATAAATGAGTCTCCATTTAAAGGATCCACAACTGTATTCCACTTTGAAGATCCTACCCATTTACCTTGCACTGAAAGTGAAGACAACACATTTAGAGTGATAGCCATCAAATAACAGCACAATAAGTTTGACTAAAAATGAACTTATTGATAAATATATGGTGCAAAAATTTACAATAGCACTCAGTACCATTCAGATTTTGATGTATAGAAAGAAACAAAATTATGGGAAATATGTTCAGGAATCCTTTCTTTTCCATCAGCACATTTCAATTTCTTTAATGAACATATATTTAACAAATTGCTTTTGGATTTGATAAATACTTGAAAAACAGTTTTGACATCTTGCAGACAAAATCATGGAAAATATAGATGGAAAAGGATTTAAGTACATTATATGATGGTAGCCCTTTTGAATCTTCAATCACCAAATTTATTCAAAGTATTATGACATTTGTAAGAGTAATAATGCCAACTACAAAGAACAAAAACATTGAAGTGCATACCCAGGTTCAAAACTTCAGCAGGCCTAGAGCCTGATATCTCTTCTGCATCTACAGTTGCAAATGGTAATGAATGAACATACCTGCTACATATTGTAAAAAAGAATTCAACACTCAAAAAACACGATAAGAATTGTGTAAAAAACTATAGTAATGACATAAAATAAATTATTTTAGAAATATATACAAATAATATGACCAAATAAAAAAATCACCAGTTATAGCTAATACTTTTATCTTTGAATTTTTTTAAAAAAAAAAGTGAATTAGAGGAAATCAAAATGGCTTTTCTAGTATCCCTATGAGTTATGTAAGTAAACAAATATAAAATAACACAATGCGCCAGCTGCTCTTGACTTGAACTCTGAAAAATTATTTAACCCAGTCCGTTTGACCAGAATAGTAAATCAATTAGGCTTCCTAAAAAAACGAAAATTGCTAAGATTTACTCTGATACAAATAAATCAGTGAATATATATTCAGGTTTAGAGTTTTATAGCCTTACTAATTTCTGACAGTACTCAGCTTAGGTGAGCATTCGCTAAATTGCTTATTCCCAAGTCCTTAACCACTCGAATAATTTTTTTATAGAACTAACATTTTAAAATGTTCTGTAACAAACAGTACTCCCAGAAATATAGGTGTTTGTAAGCAGAACACCGACCTAATCATAAACATGCAAAACAATTTTTCCTATTGTTTGATGAGAGAAACCTAAAAACATATAAAATATATTATTTTTAATATTGTTTGATGAGAGAAACCCAAGTCGATCGTCGAAAGTTCCAATGAGCACAATTTCAACTGCTTTACAGGTAACTGGCGGCCATTTCATCTAAATCACAGAACAAGTTAGGTATCGAATTGATTAACGATTAAACTTATCAAATTCCACTAACTAAAAGTGGATCAGCATTTCTAAAACAAAAGAATTATTAATATTGAATAAATTGAAATCCTTGATGAGTCAATTCCAGGGGAAGATAAAAGGAGATACCTAGAGAAACTGAAAGAAGCAAAGGCATTATTGTGGTTGTGTGAAATTGGAACCCTAGCTGCTCTACTAACCAAAAGCTTGAACATGTTGTTGGATCAGTCAGTTTCTACAACCCTCATTCACCCGCTTTCAGTTGAGTCCAAAATGAAGTGATGCTCTCTCCTATTTATTCGTGCAAGAATAAGAATAACAAAAGAAAGAAAAAAAAAAAAAAAAGGTTAAAAACCCACGTGTTCAACACCTACAAGTGAGTCCACCTGGAGATAGACACTGGTAGATAGCAGATCTCATTGATCTTGTTTTCGGACCCGAAATATTCTAACCCAAAAACTTTTTAACATAATAAACATTATGTAATATTTGTTATTAGGTTCTTAAATATTAGTATCAAAACTTGATTTACATATATTAGTATTTAGATATTAGAAATAAAGAATTAAGAGATATAACTTCTCTTAAATGAAAATATTCATTAACCAGGAAAGAGAATTAATCAAGAAATTTGTTTCAAACTATAATATTGGATTCTTCAAAATCATATTCATAGAAATAAATATGCTTAAAAATATTATTTTCATGAACTTGTTTAGATTTTTATTTAGTAATTTAAAAAAAATAAAATTTATTAAATTGAAAATTTGAAAAAAATAAAACTGAAAAAATAAATGTGAAATAATAAATTGAAAAGAAGTAGTTAATCTAAAATTAACTTTCATTCTTATAAAAATATAAGATACTTACCTTTCGATGTAAAACAGGATAAATGAAAAATTAAAATATTTTTTAACTTATATCAAACATGAAAATATAATATTTTTAATTCTACTTTCTTGAAAATACTTTACTGTACCTTAAAACAAAACTCCTTCCAAGGTACGCTAAAATAACACGTGCAAATGACAAAAGACAAAGTTCTAAGTTATCAGATGCCAATCACATCGTAGTATCAATGTCATTTAGTAACAAGATTTTAACTATTAACCCATGGATAGCCTTCGAAAACTCATAGTATATATCATTTAAGCCTTTTTATTAAAACATTAAAGGATAAAGATACATTAAAATAGTTGAATTAGTGGTTCATCTAGCGATTTGATGACTTAGGTTGAATTATAATTTTTAATTTTTTTAAAACATTAAAAAAAATATTATTTTAGTTTTAAAAACATAATAA
>JAMLFT010003095.1:0-23053 GCA_026544285.1 Pachyrhizus erosus | reverse complement strand
TTATATTTTTAATTTTTAACAAAATATTAAAATATTTATTATTTTAACTTTATTTTTAATAAATATAATATTTTAATAAAATCATCTTTTTAATAAATATCATTTTAAAATACTTATTTTTTAATATGTATAAAAAAAAATAATTTCAGTTATTTTTGGAATAGAGAAAATATTATTACTGTAAAAAAAATGGAGTAATTATTACTATTATTATTTTGATTGAAACCCAGTTTTAAGTTTTAACACACTTTCCAAAGTAAAGAAAGGCACATAAATTCAGCAAGTTTTTGGGAGCCTGAGATTTGTGACGCTTCTTTTTGTGAGTGGGTTTCCTTTCCTTTACAAAGTACTGCACTTTATAAATAGAACATGATCCGAGGCATTACTTGCATTTTCGTGACTGCTTTTGGATTCATTTGCTTCCACTGCATCTATCTTCATGGATCATAAAGAAAGTTTTGGGATGCACATTGCCTCCATTTCTCACCTTATTTTATTTTAAGAAATGTTACCTACTATACTGAAGATATTAGTTAAGAAAAATAATTTTTTTATTAAAATATATAAAATTATATTCTTCGATTATTTTAAATATGATTTTTAATAAATTTTTTTAATTCTTTAACTAGTGTTCTAAAAACACAAAATGATTTTATTTTTATCCTACCTGCATGCATAGGCTGCTATATATACCAAAACATGTGTCAAATTCTGCTTTAATTGTTGTAATAAATATCATAATATATCTGCTTTTGCTTTCTTATTCTTTTCACCTTTGATTCCTTTTGTGATGAGCTTGGCTCGAATCTGTGGTCCATTACCGTTGAAGATAAGAAAAAGAATAAGACAGAAGCCGATCTCTATAAAATTGATTTTGACACTTAAAAACATAGGGATTCATATCCTCAAATACCATTTCTAGCCTTACAAGAGACATTCTGTCGCCTTCAGCCGCCATCAATGCCTTCTTTTTCCATTTATCAAATGAATTTGGCTTTTAGCAAAAAGGTACGTTTAATAACAATATTTTTTAATCTCCATAATTAGTATATTTAATTAGTTTTCTGTTGAGAATCACATATTTTTACAATCATGTGTAACTATCAGATTAATTCTTAATTTAAAAGTTTATGGTTCTTCTCCAATAATATATTCTATAAAAGAGATGTATAATACTTATAAAAATAATTAAGATTCCTTAAAAAAAATTAAGTTTAAATATATTTTAAATATTTATAAAATAAATTATTTTTATTAAAAAAATATAAAAAATAAAAAAATTAATTATTTTATAGGTATAAAAAAAATATTTAAGCTGAAAAATGAATATGAAGATATTGAGTTAATTTTAAAATATTAAATTAAACATAAAAGAAAAATGTTATCCCTTCTCTTCTTTTCAAAACTTAACTCTTAAAACATATCTTGAAATATGAAATTATTAGGAAATCCATTGCTTATGCTTGAACCCTATTTTCCGCAGCAATGAATGAAGCTGTTTATACTTGTTCTTTAAGCTATAATGCAAGACCGAAGAAGCCATAATCAAAATGTCTTGAAATCAATTAAACTTGGTTTAACAGTAACAAGCTATAGAAAATACACCAACCCCATCGAGCCTTGGAATGTCATCCATTGTTGTTGAAACGTGACACCACTAACACTTTCATCTTAGAAGACAACTTCATATTTTTTGGTTGAGTAGGGTATATCTCGATCAAAAATTAAAAATTATTGTAACGTATTAAAATTTATTTAATGAATTAATATATTTCAACATATTAAAAATAACAGTAAAGTTCCTTGCCCTTAGAAGTATAAGAATATCATTGGAAAAATATGAGAAATTAAGACGAAGGGGAAACCAGGTAAGAGGGAAAATATGAATAATAGGGAATAGTAGCAGAATAATTTTTATAATTTTCATAAAAAAATATTTATGTAAATATCATTATTATTGAAATGATATATGCGTGTGTTTGATTTAATAACGATGAAGCTCCAAACACTGTTACCATGTAATGGCATAGAATTGTCATACCGAGGACCAAATAATTGTGTTTTTTTTTTCTTTTTCACATTTACACCATAAAAAAGCTACCTCTATGGCAAACTAGCAAATCAACATGATCATTATATTTAAGGGATTTAGATTAGCTTATTTATGTTATAGAAAAAATAACTTAATTTTCTCAGTAATTCAGTGAACCCTATGATCAATTATAATAAGTTTTTTTTTTTTTGGAAAGTTCAAATTATATGTATGTTTTACGTAATGTTGGCATTGGATAAGACTAAAATATTATGATAAGTATTTATTTTTATAAAAAAAAAATCTTTCTTTCTCTAACATGATTATATTATGTATATGCAATAACATAAGTTCCAAATACATATTTGATTTACTTATATGTATGCACTGTACTGCTTCGGTTGGAGTTTCGTTAGACCTGCTAGCTGTTGTCTTGCATACAAGACACATAATAAAACAAAAGTACTGACTTTCCTCACTTTATATTACAATTAAAGAAATAAAATAAAATAACTTGTATTAACAAGAGGGATATACAATATTATATTTCTATATAAATCGAGGAAAGTTTGTGTTGATTGAAAAATAAAAAATATCATATATAATTATGTGAGAGTGTTAGAATAATTTGTTTTAAAATGCATGTGCTTATAAAACTTCTAAATTACAACTGTGAGAAGTGCAAATAAAATTACAATTCTGCAACTTGTTTATTTCCATAATTCATCATGTAAGAACTTATATATCTTTGACACATTGTATTTTTTTTTTTTTTTCTGAAATATATGTCACAATCCTATGTCTTATTATGAAGTGTGAAAAGGGAGCACAAACCAGCAAAGTTCTCATACTTTTTTTGGCCAAAATTATAAGTTGCTCATAATGAAAACTGGAAACTAATATATTCACAGAAACATGTCACCCAAGTTTCGTTAGAAATTGATTTTAAAAAATAATTATATTTCAAAATATTATTTTTTTAAAAAAGGTTAAAATAATTATTTTTTGAAATAAATTAATTCAAGCATGCACTGCAATTCAAAATTAAGTAGAGGTCTCAACCATAAAATATATTTATTTTTCATAAATTATGTAAAAAAAATATAAATATAATTTTATAAATATAAGCTGGGAATCCCTATTGTCTCCTTGAGATAAAGTAGATGTAAGTACCTACCTTTGACTGGGTTACAATTCCCTCCCATGAAATTTTCATCAATCAAATAAATATAAACTGAGAAAAACGATTCAGTCTTCCAAAAGTATTTATTCATTTTATTAAAATAGTGATATTTAACATGTATATTGTTTCTTGTTTTAAATTTTTTAAGATAAAAAGTCTCTGAAATTAAGATTCTTAACTAATAAAAAATATTACAGCATTACTGGAAATTTACTTCATTCATGCATTCTAAATCTAAAAATCATTAATCAATTAGACTGATAAAAAATAATTAAATTATGTTTTAAGTTCTTATTTTTGTTTTTAAATTTTATTTTTAATTTTTAAATAAAAATTTTAATCCTTATAATAACAATATAATTTAAATATAAATATAATTATCACATTAGATTTTTTTATAATGTAAAAAATCATTGAATTATGAATGTAACTATTATATTATAAGTTAACATCATTATTCAATAATAGAGATTAAATTATTAAAAAAAATTATAGATAAAAAATTTAAAAATTATTTAAAGATTAAAAATAAATTTTACAAAAATAATTAAGCACCAAAAAATAATAAACGATAAAAAATCATATATTTTATATCATATTATAAGTTTGTTTTTATGATATCAAATTATAAATTTCATTAACAAATTATTGGGCTCAAATATTTTAAGTAAAAATTCTAGTTTGAACCATATTGATAAAAAAAATATATAATTAATTAAAATATCTTATTAAAGATGATCCATAAAAAAAATTCATTAAAAATGAGTCACTTAAATTTTTTAACAAATATCAATCATAAATAAAATTAATAAATAATTTTTACTTATAACATGGTTGAAAAAAATAATTTTACTATGTAAATATTAGACGATCATCAACGCATTTAATATATAATTATGTTTATTTTTTTAATCTTTTTTATAAGCATCCATTTCAAAAGTATTTCTTAAAATTAAAAGAAATAACTTTTGTCGTGTCATTTTTATTTTACGAGGAACATTTTCGTTTAATTTCATTATTGAACTAATTTATGTTACTTTAAGTGACAAAAAAAAATTGGTTTTCTTTAAATACAGTCTCCAATTAGTATTGCTAAAGATAAAACTACACCCAAACTACACCCAAGGTCTAGAAAAACTCATTCATGTGAGCAGAAGAATTGAGATTAGCTCATCTAATTAATGAATAAATAATAAAATAAAATAGATTAGAAGCATGCTAAACTTAGGATGGGTACCATGTGGCATGTAGAATAAGAGAAAAAGGGTAGGGTGGAATTTTCTGGCGTGGCAGTATATGACTATATACACTATGGGTAATGTGTCTGGTTCACTTTGTCTTTGTGTCACGTTGTGTAGGAGTGGAGTGGCCAACTTAAATTCTGCCAAAGAGCTTAATTCATGATTTTCAATTTGTAGTTGAAAGACTGATCCTACTTGCTTTGGTTTGGTTTGGTTTGGTTTGGTTTCAAGGATTTGCTGATCTATGGCGATCCTGTTCTATCTCGAGATGGCACTCACACACATGCACACGGCTGTCTCATAAACTTTTTCTTTATGTCTTTAACTGCGTGGCAGCTTCCTGTTTCAACCACCCCACACACACCGTTTTACACTTCACAAACAAACACAAAGGCTCTCCAAATTCCTACTTTTCTTCTCTTCTGTCACTCTTTGATCTTTTCTCATCTCTCAGACTCAGACCCCTTTTGAGTCATGAAGCAAAAAACGCCATCCTCGCCAACCACTGCAAGAAGTGCGTTGAAGAAGCAAGGTGACAAGTCCATGCAGAGTCCTCCACCACCACCACCACGCCTCAGAGTTTCTTCTAAGGCTCCAAAGTCACCGCCAGAGGTTGTGAATGGGGTGTCCATTTCATCGACGAGAGCCAAGTCAGTGCCTCCAGACTTGAAGAACGTTTCAAAGGCCAAAAGGGGTGGTGGTTTTGTGGGGTCTCAAAAGGGTAGTACGGAAGCTGGAGAAGCTAAGGTTGTTGTTGTTGCTAGGCCGCGGCGAAGGATTGGGGATTTTGGTTTGAGGAAGAGTGAAGATGATGATCCTGATGGGAAGAAGAAGAAAAAAAAAAAGAAGGAGATGCAGGAGAAGCTTGAGGTGAGTGAGAATTTGATCAAGAGTTTGCAGTCTGAGGTGTTGATATTGAAGGAGGAATTGGATAGTGTTAAAAGCTTGAATGTGGAGCTTGAGTCTCAGAACAGAAAGCTCTCTCAGGACCTTGCTGCTGCTGAAGCTAAGATAGCAACTGTTGACATTGGCAACAGTGGAAAGGTGAGAATTTGTTATGTTTTTACCTCAGAAAACATGAACTTTGAATGCCCTTCCAATGTCCCAATTAATTGTTGTTTTCTTATTCTCTTTATAATTCCAAGTGTTGTTAATTCATTTATTAGAGACATCAATCACTGTTTGATTGGATTTTTCATGTTAGTTGTTACTCTTAACTTACACTAAGGTACAAAAATGAGATTCAACATTTGATTCATAGATAAAAATTTATCTGTCACCCAATGTTTGGAAAAGAATCTGATTTCTTTTTCTTGGATGAAGAAGGAGCCAATTGGAGAACACCAGAGTCCCAAGTTTAAAGACATACAGAAACTCATTGCTGACAAATTAGAACGGTCTAGAGTAAAAAAGGAAGGTACTCCTGAAGTAATTTTTGCTAAAGCATCACTCTCAGCTCCAACACCAAGATATACCATTCATGAAAGTACAAGTATAGGAAGAAAATCTCCACCCAATACATGCCTGCAGTCGCCGCCGCCGCCACCACCACCACCACCACCACCACCACCAATTCCATCTCGGCCTTTGACAAGATTAGCTAACACCCAAAAGGCCCCTGCAGTTGTTGAACTATTTCACTCCTTAAAGAATAAAGACGGGATGAAAGACTCAAAAGGATTGGTGAATCATCAGAGACCAGTAGTGATTAGTGCACACAGTAGCATTGTGGGAGAAATTCAAAACCGTTCATCTCATCTGTTAGCAGTAAGCTTTGAATTCAAGGTGTTTTTAACTTTAAGATGTGTACTACTAATTAATCAGAGAGTAACAACTGATCCTTTCCAGATAAGAGCAGACATTGAAACCAAAGGAGAATTCATTAATGATCTTATAAAAAAAGTAGTAGATGCAGCCTTCACGGATATTGAAGAGGTCCTAAAGTTTGTTGATTGGCTTGATGGCAAATTATCATCATTGGTAAGTTTCTAACAAAGTTATATATCTGGCTGACCAATGACTACCATTTGGGCAACTAATATGTATGAATTCTTTATCATTTAAGATATCTAATTTTACTCCATTTATAACACATAGGTTAAGTAAAGTAATTAATCTCCTCATTTAAAAAAAAATGTATTTGTAATTTTCTAGCATCTTTTTTATTTGTTACTTTGATATTTAAGAGTTTTACTTTATACACTATTATTTCTCTTTTGATAAGGGTATATTAGAGAAAATAATAATTAATGCCAAAATGACAAATAGAAATAATTTTGTTTCTTCAAAAGTGACGTATAACAGGAAATGGAGGCAATACTTTTTTTTATCTGGACACTGAAAGATAGGCTCATTGATTTAGCATTTAATGTCATCCCCCCTTCCAGTTCCCCGGACAAAAAATGGTATTATCTATCCATACTTTCCTGTTGATTGAGTTTTACTGGTGCATTTAGTTTAACCTTCATAAATGATCTAAGCCCTACAAGGAAAGTTGGTTGTGCAGAACTGCCTAAGTTAAGATATTGAATATAAATGTCTACTTGATTAGTGTACATCTAATGAAGTTTCATCAGTGAATGAGACGTAACTACAAGATTCATAAAAGTATGAAAGTGTTATGTAATGTCGATCAGGTGGTACAATATAAATGATAACTGGTTTTCTTAGTAGTTCTGTATCTTGTATTGTGCAGGCTGATGAGCATGCTGTCTTGAAGCATTTTAAGTGGCCAGAGAGGAAAGCTGATGCAATGCGAGAAGCTGCAGTTGAGTATCATGAGCTTAAAATGTTAGAACGGGAGATCTCCTCCTACAAGGATGACCCTGACATTCCATGTGGAGCTGCCTTAAAAAAGATGACCAGCCTATTAGACAAGTCAGATATATCTATCTAGATAATGTTCCCATTTAATAATTACTGATGTGGCATACTTACTCTGTCTCTCGTTTCATCTCTTTGTGATAGGTCTGAGCGGAGCATACAAAGGTTAATCAAGCTACGGATTTCAGTCATACATTCATATCAAATGTACAATATTCCAACTGCATGGATGCTTGATTCTGGAATAATGAGCAAGGTATTTATTTTTTCTGCTTTTACTTTGAAATGAGAACATTAAATAAACTTAGTATATAGCTCTGAAATGAGAACAATGTTCAACATCAAATAAAATTTGAATGAACGCATAAAAAAATTTATTTGAATGATTTAGTGATTGTTTAAGCTAGTCTGTTTGAATATATACAACTCTTGATATGAACTGCTTTGTATAAGGTATAGTTGGGTGCCAATCTTTCTGCAATTAATCATTAATCCCACCCCTCCAATATGTATCATTTTGCTTTGAGACATTATTGTATGCAGTATTAAAGGAAACACTAAGCTACATGAAACAAATCCAATGAACGATACATTTTGTTTAGGAGGTGTTACTCTAGAGTCTGTTGTCTGCACGATTTTAGAAGTTGATGTGGCTATCCATTTTGTTTGTTGAAACATATTATGACTTCCTCTTTACAAAAATAAAGGCCATTTCATATTCTAATCCAAGTGTTACATTGCCACTGATTACCAACGGCTACAAGATGGCCATACATTTCCAATGATCACAATCCAGGCCTTTTTTTATCATAAGTTGTTCATGTTTATATAGCCCAACTTTAAAAATTTTAGAATAGCTTGCTTGTTTCTTCTCTTACAATTTTTTTATCTTCCCTTGTTATCTTCGTGAATTAATATGAAAGTGTACGCTCATGCTAAATTACATTGTAAAACTTGTATTGATGAATAATATACCATATATTGCAGATAAAGCAGGCTTCCGTGACTCTGGTCAAGACGCACATGAAAAGAGTGACAATGGAGCTTGAATCCATTCGGAATTCGGACAGAGAATCTATTCGAGATTCTCTTCTGCTTCAGGGTGTGCATTTTGCGTATAGGGCTCATCAGGTATCAAAAGACCATTCTCATTGCATGAAATATTAGTTACTTAAAAAAATGCACTATATATTCAGATAGCTTTAGTGAATTGTTTGCATAAAGAAGCAAGATACCTTGTTTTTTGGTAGATAAACTACATGCACTAATCTCATCTTTACAAAGCTGTCACACTTATTTTGGCATATTTTTGTAGTTTGCTGGAGGATTGGACTCAGAAACAATGTGTGCTTTTGAAGAGATAAGGCAACGGGTACCAGAACACCTAGCAGGCTCTCGAGAACTTTTGGCTGGCATACCATAATCAGGAGAAGCCACTGATTTTTTATGCTGCTACTAATGTTACAAAACCTGGCCATTAAACATTCATTATTCTTTTTCTTATCTCCAATTGTGGATGCTTGGTAAACACTGTGAACCCCTCTGAAGAAATATGAAGGAATATCAAGAGATTCTGAAGCAAGAACACTTCATAGTAAGGTCAAATGGCCAATAAACTAGCAGTTCCCAACATGTCATAACCTAGGAATAGGATCTTCAATTCAGGGTAGTTTAGTTTCAACAGTGAATTTTGTTGGTTGGTCCTCTAGTGCTGTAACAAACAACATAAGCAGCTTTTCAGTTAGTAAGTGCATATGATTAATGTTTACCCAGTTACTTTGATGATTTAACAGTCATGCTCAATGTATAGAGATTGGTTAAAATATTTTGAAGCGATTTCTACCGTGTTCTATAGGCAATTCGGTTCATTTTATTCACGACTGAAAAGTTAATCTTGTTTTGTGCCTGTAAAACTGATTCTTATATGGAGTAAAAATGATGATAAAATGTTCATGGATGATTTTTTCATTACAAAAATAAATTCGATCCGAATATTTTGACTTTGCCTTCATTTATAACACCGTACCAAACATACCATAATCACTAGTTTCGGACAACAGAAAAAAGATATACGATTCACTCACTACAAATAATAAATGATGGCCATTGATGATGGTAAAAAAAAAAAGTAGAGAAAAAGAATTAACATTATATATGTTTGTTTCTACGTAATTTTTTGCTTAAATTATTATTAATCAAGGACAAAAGTAGATTTTAATTTTTTATTTATAGAAATCAAACCCAGATAATATAAGATTTATAGCAATTCAAACTAGGTATTCAACTAATTAACCTATATCTCTTTAAGAAGGTAGCAATGAACCTTTAAAAGAATTAAAAATGATCGTATATGATTAGATATTTTGTATACAATAATTGCATAGACTATTGATATATGATTGGATGTTAATATAAATTAAATTCTCAAAATGATCGATGGGTAAAAAAGTTAAAACGAATAAGATGATAAGTGTGGTTAATATTGCAAGTGGCAGATACTCAGTAACGAGAAGAGATCCAATTAGAAAGGGCCTCTGGCATATATGATAGGAATTCACCGTTGTGTTGATAGGTCAAAGTCCAGCGTCAGCAAAATCTCTAACACGCGTCGCCACTCTGCTCGCGTCTCCACCGCAAGATGCTGGGCGGTTCATCAAACGGCCAATATCAAACCAATTCGTATGCCGGACAGAAGAAAAAGCGTGGCAAACCATAACGGTCACACGACAGCCAGTTGCAAAACGAAAGTGCGCGCCACGTCATCAAGACCCAATAAGAGACCGCCACGCAAGCTGGAAAGAGAAAGAGCAATCCTTGGATAATACCGCATACCAACCAGAAACCAAAGACCCAAAACATAGTGGTTTCCATAGTCGCTGTCGTCAATATGGAGATCTCCGGCACCGTTCTCCGTCAGGTTGGCTACGTCTCCGGCTATGGGGCCCACACTCATTCCCGTGCCGTGCTTCATGGTGTTGGGATCAGAATGGGAACGGGTTCTGGTTTCTGTGACGAGGGACATCTGCAGTATTACCAAGATAGCAAAAAGGTTCTGACCCCAAAAAAGAAGTTCAAATTGCTAAAGGATTTCTCCAAGTTAGGGCTTGCCTCAGATCCTGAGAAGCTTGCCATGTTCTATGATCTTCAACAAAACCTCACCTCGGTACAATTTTTTTTTCTTCTTTTTTATATTGGTTGCTGTTCAGAATTATGAGTTAGAGAAAGGTTTCTGGTTAATAATTTATTTATGAAAAGAAAATGAGAAGATAAAAGGAATTTACCATCTGGATCATGCTTTTGGAGAAATTGAATTAGAGAATTATGTAAAAGTTAAGCTGATTTTAACGGGAGAAGCTTCTTTTTTTTTTTGTCTCCTAAAAATGTTTATAAAAAGATGTACTCTTATACAAGTTTGTCCAAACCAAGTTTTACCCTCCAACTATAACAGTAATAATACTAATTGAAGCAAAGTTTGGTGTTGTTTTGCATGCAGGATGCTGGAGAGGTATTACTGAGAGAGTTAGAAACGGCAAGAGCAAAAGAGAAGGAAATGAAGAAGAAAAAGAAACAGGAGAAAAAGGCCAAACTAAAAGCCTCCAAGATTAATTGTGAATCTTCTTCATCTTCATCGTCCGAATCAAGTGACAGTGATTGTGATTGTGATCAAGTGCTTGACATGAACAGCTTAAGAGCTGGTGTTGGTGTTGTTGCCCCTGCACCTGTGGATGAATCCCCATTGCCCAAGACCCCCATTGTGGAGGATGCGAGTTTACATCGTGATGCCACGGAATTGTACTTGAAGAATGATATCTCTGTCAACAGCGTTAGAGGTGGTATTAAGAGCGAGAGTGCTGTAGTTACCACTGCTCCTGAGAAGAGGATTGAGGTCTGCATGGGTAACAAGTGCAAAAGATCAGGGGCTGCTGCATTGTTGCAGGAATTTGAGAGAAAGGTGGGTGTTGAAGGTGGTGCTGTTGTTGCATGTAAGTGCATGGGCAAGTGCAAAACTGCTCCTAATGTGAAAATTCAGAATTCTGTTGATCATAGCCTTGCTCAAGGGCTTGATGATTCTCTTAAGATTCCAGCTAACCCTCTCTGCATTGGAGTTGGTTTGGAGGATGTGGATGCCATTGTGGCTAGATTTTTAGGGGAGAGTCACACAGATATAGGTATGGCAGGTGCAACTACAGCTACTTGATGTCGTGGAAATCGCTAGTGTGCTTTTTTGAATTGTTCATATTGTATATAAACTTGTTATGATGAAGTTTCATTTCCTTGTTTATTGGGAATGCCATTTGATTGTTTCACTATTGCCACACACCTGAAGAGAGTTTATACAATATTAAGTCAGTGTAGTTTTATATTATATACAATCAAACTTTCATAATAGACTCATAATGCACTTTTACAAAATTGAAGTTCTTATAATAGAAAATTAAATACCATACATGTCATGGCAAATTAAGATTTATATTAGGTAAAGCAATTTACAAGTTACTTTCATACGATAGTGTACTCTGTACCAGTCCCACTAACAACTGATGAGGACAAGATGTTAAAAGAAAATCTGAAGCCTAAAATCTGCTGGGAAACTTGATCAACATTTTCATCCCATGCATATTCTGCAAAACCGTTAAGTTCCTTCGGCATCAGCTGCATAGTTTAGAGTTGTAAACTGTGCTGACAAACTACACCCTCCTGCATTAGAAGTTCCTCTGCTCATGGGACGAGCAAAAGTGCCAATATGCGATTATTCTTCTCCACTTTGAGCACCTGATGTTAAATTATCAAAGAAATACTTAAGGGGGGGTTTTGCTGACATGCTCAAGCATTTTAAGAGCCAATCCAAATTACACTGTCAGCAGTCAGGTACAAAAAGGAATCGATTTGTTTACCGTTTCAAGGGTCAGTTTCGGGGACGTTTGGGGCTGGGCTCATATTCCAACATATCCATGTTATCACATCTTCTAACAAGCTGGTCTAAAGTTTTCTGCTTTGAAGGGCTACTCACCAACCTATCCATGTTATCAGATCTTCTAACAAACTGGTCTAGTGTTTTCTGCTTTGAAGGGCTATTCACTTGTAGATTAGCTGAGACCTCCAAGGCATTCTCATGGCCATCTAACATCTGTTTCGATATCTTAAATTCAGAATGCTTCTTGAAAGCACCAAACCAAACTATTAAAAATTACTCTAGTATAAATCTATACTCAAGGTAGAAAAATAAATCAGACTTGGCACCTCCATATCATTAGAAACTGAATATCCAAATAATCTCTCATTTTACATAATGAGTTTCAGAAAAAAAGAGAGATGTACCTGCCCCAAATTTTCCAGTTTGCTTTGCACTACATCCCTAAGAAGTGAAAAAATTATAAGATTATCTATGCATCTAAGAAATCAAGTCACCACCATCAAGCCTGAGACAACAGCAGAAAACAACATACCATATGATGTCATCAACCGTGTCATTTGCTAGCAAGTAGTATATATTTACTGAAGACACCTAAAAACATGAAGTAGCAAGTCAAATAGTCATTAGAACATAGACTGTCCTTGGCTACTAAAATAATCAAATAAGCTAAGCAACGAAGACCTATTCTATTTCTCCAGAGATTGCTGTGATTTCTTAATGTTACCATGCTAGTACTCTTGTACTGTTATCTGAATTCTGAACTACAATGGGATTTTACATCTTTCTTTTTTTCCTTGCTCTTTCTACTTAACAGCACCCAAGTTTAAGAATACCTGGCCAATTCTATGAGCACGGTCTTCAGCCTGAATTAGGTCACCAGGAGTCCAAGACAATTCTGCAAAGATTACTGTGCTGGCAGCAGTTAAAGTTAACCCAACGCCTCCAGCTTTAATAGATAGCTGCCGGACATGTGAACAGAAAAACATTAACTCAAAATTGAACCATATTTTACACTGGAATTATAGTCCAAACTAGAAAAGAACACAATAGAGAAAAGAGAACGATAATTACAATATACATGAACAAAATTACCATACCACTGCTGCCTTGATAGAATCTTTTTCCTGAAACTCTGTAACCAATTGTTGCCTGGATGCAGCAGGTGTGCCTCCATCAATCCGGATGCAACCCACTTTTTTTTTCTGGAAATTTTGAACAGTTCTCATGAGAGTTTATCATTTCATGATAAGATGCATAAAATTTAAGTAGCCTTACAAGAAGAAACTCGTGTATTGAATCAATCATTGGTTGATGGTGTGCAAATATAAGAAACTTGCAACCTGCCTGCAATAATTATGACACATAGCATTAACACATCCAAAGAAGGTCAACAGCCCAAATTAAATAACAAGAAAGATAAAAACGACAAAGTTGAAGGTGCAATCCTTTTTAATTAATACACAATGATTTACTATACTCATCTGGTTTGGGGTGAAGCATGAGATAAACCAATCAACTCAACAACCATCTGTTCACATTTAATATGGTATACACTATACAGTTAATGTGGTTTGGCTACCAATTTCTCAGTTAACAGTGACACCAATAGCTTAGTGGCAAGCACAAATGTCATGAATTGCCATTTTCCGCAGCATTATATTTGAGACCACAAAATCAATGGTGCGAAAATATAACTTACAGGGAAGCAACCTTTAGTGCTCAGGACTTTAACTCACCAGCTAATAGTTCTCTATTTTTGTCTCAAACTTTATCACCGAAGAACTTTCCAACATCGAACACAGGCTACATCTTAGAGCTTGAAAGTATCAAAACTAAGGTGATTCAACACAATATTATCTTGTATGTTCTTGAAAAATCAAGGTTATAATATAACTATGAGCTGACAGGATATGGAAGCTCCATAAGCATTCAGTCAGCTTACTCAAAAAATTTACTACAATTTTCAGTCAATCCATTCAACTAATCAACTTACAGTCAGTGTTGAAGAGCATCATTACAATAAAAGCAATACAAAACAACAAATAACATTAAACATATTCAATGGTATGAGATTAGATGACAAATAAACATACATACATACATGCAAGCACGCTCACAAAAAAGAGACAACAGAGAAAGCAGAAAACAGATCTTAGGAATCTTAGTGCATACACCTACAGCAGTTGAAAGTATTAACTTTGCTGCAAAGAGGAGGAGGAAAGGAGTACCTCAATGACAGTTCCAACATAATCAAGAACAGATGGAATCTTGGCTTCTGCAGAATCAGTATATATCTGGAATTGAATGAATAAAAAAATTTAGTGTTTAATCTAAGTCAAAATTTAAATTGCCCGAAAATAACCATAAATATAACCATATTTTCTAGTTCTGGGAAATAGTAACAATTTCTCAAACAAATAATGCAACCCAAAATTCTGTGCAGAGCTCCTTCATCAATACCTTGTTAATAAGATTCTTTTGAGTAAACTTGAGTGATTTAGCCTCCTCTTCTGATTTAGCTTCCTTAATTTTGGCTTTTACCATCTCCAACTGCAGGAGAAAAATCAATATCAGACAGCTTTTACTACCTCCAACAGCATATGCAAGACAAAAATATTACCATTTTCAAGTAACCTATTTTTGTAAATAAAAACTATCACCAGTCCACCACAGATCTATATAAAACTAGAGCAAATTTCTAACTAATTTCATAAGGAAAAAATATCACTTTTCTCTGTCTTCCCTGTAGGCCAGACTTCAATTCATTTATTACCAAAAGCAAGTTAAATAAAATGCTCATAATATGAGCATTGAGCAACTACCAAACTGCAAGCCGAAGGAAGCCGAATTATTTACTTGAATTGAAATCAACAATCTTATATAATTGACTCAATAACGCTACATGCCATAAAATAAGCTAAAAGCCTTTTACCAAGACATGTAGCAAGTGCATCCATACCCAACTTGAGTTACAACTAACAAAACTGAATGATTCTATGTACACCAGATATTTTGGATTACCTCTCGAAATAAAGCATTAATTTGCTTCATGTCCTTGTCAGCCAAGTCTAGGAAAACCTGAGAATTGATCACCAAACAAATACAATAATCAACTCTAAAGTTCCATCAACAGTGTCCATAGATTGAAATAAACACTGTCAAAAGTGCACAGAACATAAAATGTTGCAGAGAACAAATGGTGATAAATATACAAACTTGTTGCCTGCGCTTCACGGGAAGTTGAGTGAGAACATCCTTTTTAAGCCTGCGAATCATCACTGTTGCCTTTATCAAGTTGTGCAACTCTTCATGGTTACTTGCACCTTGATAAACTCCAAAAAATCCCTGGAAGATCCATGTGATAATGACAGGATGGAAACTCATCCATTAACAACAAAAGAAAATTTGGCTAATCAAAAGAATGTATCCGTAATGAAGAGATCACTTACACCCTTGCAGTACCGGTTACCATATTCATGAACATTCCTATACACGTCAGGATACAAAGCTTCCAGCTGGAGTACAATTTCAATCAGATTATTATGATATATATTCCAATAATATCAAACATTAATGAGGCATTAAGCCTATATAGACAAAAAAAGAAAAGCTACCTGCTTGAATAGTTCAATTGGTCGGGATAAAGCAGGTGTTCCACTAAGCAATAATGCATATTGAGCTTTCTGACAATGTCACACATTTTTAGTTTGTCAAATAAAGCATGAGAGAATTGACAGAGAGAATACTCTCCCACAGACAGTCTATACTGCAACTAAACTACTGAAGCTAACAGAGTTTACTTTAAATGTTTCTCATATGAAATATGAAATGAAATCAGACTTTTGGGGAGGAGGGGAACAAGGGTTCAGAGTACTATACCCTTTCAAGATCTTCTATCTGTACACACAACAGACATCTCTTTTGTTTAATTATCCTTTCAATTCTATTTCTATCCCTCCATCTTTTCTTTTATCTTTCCCTTATATGTTTTCTATGTTTGTGAAACATGAACTTTAGAAATAGATATAGATGTGATTGTGGCTTTCAAGAGTGAATACCTTTATGACAGGAAGAGAAGCAGTTGTCCTCTTTGCCTGAGCGTTTTTCAGATAATGCGATTCATCAGCAATCACAACCTGAATAACAACAGTTCACAGCTAAGAGTGTGATTTATCAAAATAATTGGAACTATATTTACCATGCATACAGGTAAATAATTGTAGCCCCAGATATTACTTCAGGAAAAGCTTTGATTGTACAAACACAAATATAATAATAAAAAATAGCTGAATCTCAAAATAAATACCACTTGACCACTTGCTCAAATCATTTTAATTTTTAAGAGTATACTGAAAGGGAAAGAGACCATAATTGAATCGAAAGAAAAAAAATATGTATCTTAATTATTTTTGGATCATAATAAATGCTATAGCTGCTAGATACTTTGAAATTCACATGCTACCTCAAACTAATGACACGTAAAACAAATGCAACCATTATCTGATAATTTTGGTTTAAATAAAAAATGGAAGTTGTTTTCATTTAATGATCAATGACTAAAAAAATCACAGCCAAAAGACCCAAAAAGAAGGAGTAAATAGGACATATTGTATCTCCTCCATAGCTTTCACCAATCTATGAAGCATTTCACAACCCATTTTCAAACAAATACACTGTTTAACAGCCCAGCATAACACTGCTGGTCATAATGAGCTTCACAAATTAGAATTTACAAACATGAAATGCTGTATCAAATTTAATGTATTTCAAATTTTCAACACTTTGATTGCAATATAATATATAGATAACTTTCTCTGTTCACTGTACTCTGGCATAATAAGATTAGGATTTAGGACTAAGGAACGACAATGAAAATCAGAAAAATTATATAACAGGAAGGTGATAACCTTGAAGTCACATGTCATAAGCATATTCTGTAGCTTTGGCACCAAATCATATGAGATAATGTTGAATAGTCCATCCAGATGAACGCTGCCTTTGGCACTTGGGGATACTATATTGAAACCTCCTCTGTTTGATCTCCCACTTTGAGATAAGACAATCTACTTCATCAGAAGAGAATTCATAATGCAAAATAAATACTTTATCAGAAGAGAAACCTCGAGCAACAAAAAAACAAATCTTCTAGAATTTTCTATACAATCCAAAAGGGAACAAACAATGTATAAAATCTGATAAAGGGGTCATGGATAACATACAAGTATATCTGATGAAGGAATATTCAGCCATTGTTGAATCATCTGAATTAAAGCAAAACAAGGAGCATATATTAACTTACTGAATGTGTTCTATTAAATGATGAAAAATGTAGAAATGCAGCACTTACAGAAGCCCATTGCAAACGTAACGAAGATGGAGCAATTATGAGAACAGGCCACGAGTCCTGAATGCATGAAGCTACAGCAATAGCCTGCAAAATGAAACCACAGCTCAATTTTATTAAAAAAAGGAAGGCTGTGTTTACAAAATGAAACCTAATAAAATCTAAGACCCTCACTTCCGACATCATCTCCTCTGTCTGCTCCCTGCCCCCCTCTTATGTGTTGTTTTGCATCTTTTTTTGTTTGTGCTCCACTTTCTCTACTATTTCAAGTCATCATTTAGAAATTCCAAAGAAACTTTCAAGTGCCATTTATTTTCTCCTACACACCTAAGCAGCTCTTGGGCAATTTTCTGAAGTTAGGGATACAGGGATAGTGCTCTAAGAAGAAAGAAGTGTTACCCGTTTTCATATTTGAGCTCCTGATCTATAACCACAACTTAAAAGCTTGATAAATTAAGTTTTCAGTATACTTTAATTTTTGAAGGTGTATTCTAGTGCTCTAAGAATAAATCTAGGGATTTTATCCTTAAATAACTTTCTAATGCTTTATTGAATATTTGTTGGTGTTCAGGTCTACCAACTACTATCTTACTTGTAGTTCAAAACAGCAATTTAGTTTGATTCTTCATAGTTTCAGGTAGATAGTGATCATGGCAGCATATTTTAATATTTTCATGATTATTATCTTTATTTTGTTGTGTTATCATATTTGCTAGGAGAAATAAGTCTTTATATTGTTTTTTTATCACTCTAAAATTATTGCATTATGAGCTTTTTGTTCAATAAGATGATTATATTTGTGAAAAATGAGAGGAGCAACTATTTTGATAAGAACTTCTATCAGAAATCTGAATCTGTAATTGTATTTTTGAAAATAAGGAACGAGTACAAGAGAAAAACAAAAGGCGAAGCCCCTCCCAAGTCATACTCTAGACTCCCACTATAACAATAAACTTCCACACCCCTACTACATAATTCTTTTCCTCCTATATAGCAGACTCAGTATGAGTTTCTACATAACTAAGTCTCTCTTCCTTACTCACCTAGATGATTCTAAGTGGGCCCGAAAATTTATGCCTGCGGGTATCAACCTTAAGAGGCTTTCCCATAGATGTTGGGAACCTATCATGTTTTGATTATGTTGGTAATAAATTCATATGAAATTCAGACTTTTATCATTGGTAATAAATTTGACTTAAACTAAGTGATTTTCTATGAATTGTATTTTTGGGATATCCATGTTAGATCATGTAGGTGTTAGCAAGAGTAATGATCCAGATGCACCTAATTATAAAATCCAAGAAGGGCTATCTGCTAGATGGGACCACCAGTGTATGGAGAAAGTGATCAACAAGATGAAGTTGCTCCAAGTGAGAAAAGATATATGGCTGATATTATATAATAGAAAATAGGGCTATCCATTAAATGGAATTGTCCCCAAGGGAAAGGTTACCCTTAGGAGGAAAGGGTTATCAACGAGATGGAACCACCTCAAATTTTGATTCTCACATGTACAATCCTTCTTCAATTTGAACTAAGTCTAACTCAACACCAAAAGCTAACTGATAAGACAAGAATTGTAAGACTTTATAAGCTCCACTTTAACCATATCTATAGTCGATGGAGATCTCAACACACACCCATCCAGGATTGGACATCTAGATTGTGGGGATTGTAGGACTAAATTTTATTTATATTCCACTGGGAAAGTCATCAGAAGCAGGTAGGTTGCACTGGGAAAGCCCTGGGGAGCAGGTAGACTTCACTAGGAAAACCACGGGGACAGTTGGCAGTGACCCAGTATTGGATCTATGATATGCTTTGATAACTGAAACCATCTTGAATCTGGGTTAAGCCTAACTAAACTCCAAAAGCTAACTTATAAGATACTACTGCAACTGTGATGTTATTTGTGTGTACTATTATTTATTAAGTTACATCTACTACTGTATCATTGAGGATGATATGATGAGCCAATTAACATCCAAGACACTAAGATGCACTTTTTTATTTGCAGAAGATAATTAACAAAATTTACAACCCAACAATAGATATTAGATAAAAAAAGCAGAAATCCTGACAAGATTTCACTTCTACCGTAAACAATTGTATGTTTGTTTGTAAAGAAGCAAAACAATGTTGTGCATCATGATGCACAGTGAACATGTGGAAACTAAAAATGATTTAATTTTAGGCAGTGAATTACCTGCAAAGTTTTCCCAAGTCCCATTTCATCTGCTAAGAGAACACGCCCTCCATGCTGCAATATAAACCTGAAAACAAAAAGAAAATTACTAAAATCAATGCATGGTAGAAGAACAAATAAGAGAGGAAAAAACAAACAGCCATGGAAGATAAAAGACAATAACTAATCCATATTTATGAGATTGGTGGGAAAAAACAATGATCAAGTCACTACATACCTAACACCTTCTCGCTGAAATGGCAATAGCTTTGATTCAATAAAACTAGGGATTTTGTAGTATCGATCTTTCAGTAAAGCAGCCAAAAATAACAACTTCAGAATTTTTCAGAAAAAAGAAAACACAAATATATACCTAAAGCTTTTGCAGACCTAGAAAGGAGAAAACAAAAAAGTTAATAATGAAAATATTCAGTATATACCTTGAAGATCTGGAACTGCAGATGCCGCAGCAATGGCACGTTGCACTAAGGGATCTAAGTTTTCCACCTGTAAAATTATTTAAATAAATGAAAGAAGAAAGCTAAAAAGATAAAGAAATGGAAATTAAGAAACTAAATAATTCCAGAAAAAAACCACAAACTTAAATATAAAAATCCGGCATACATGCTTACTCTAGGATAACAGGTTTTTATTACTCTATGAATAAAAAATGTACTGAATTAGTAATCCCAGATCCCACCTTTACACCTCCTAATCCTATTATCCACATAGGATGCTTTACTTCTTCATAATCAATCTTTCCATTAGAAATTTAGAACATCCAAGGTGCATAAAAGGGTTGCACAAGATAAGGAAAATTGAAATTTGCAAGAAGGAAAAACACACATAATATATGTATGTATGTATGTATGTATGTATATATGTATCTTAAAACATGTATGAAATTAAAACTAAAAAGAAGACATCAGACAACCCAAAATTACAGTAGAATTCAGGGCATTCATATACATTGTGAATTTCCTCTTATGTCCATATTAAAGATTTGAAACTCATATGCACTAGTTTCTCTCCAACCAGAGAATTCAGAAGAACCACATAAAACAACCTATTAGTTAACAGAAGGAATAAAAAAACCTCCAAAAAACACTACTCACTAACTTATACTCGAACAGCCAGGACAAAAATCAAAGATACAAAAGATATTCAAAAGGACAATCAGCATAACAAATATGTGCTGAGAAAAAAAAACTCGCTTCATGCCCAACATGGAAACCACTTCACAATGAAATCCCAAACATTTTAAACAGTTTTTGCAATAAAAGGTCCATCCACCAACAGTTGTAATAGAGATAGCAACAGGTTAGGTAGCCCTGAACTATACCCTTTTTATTCCTATGTCAATTAAACATATCAGAACTCCAATCTCATTCAACCCTATTTGATTTCTCTCAGACTTCACCACACTAATTGTTAAGTGGGTGCAGAAGTTAAATAGATATCTTCAACAATCAGGACAAAGCCTGAAGAGGGTCACAAGCACATGGCTCCTCCATCATGAATGAAGACACCAACAGTCTTCCTATTGAGCCAAGACTCACCCTCAAGGTAACTTAATTATTATGAAAAGGAAAATTGTGTATGTCAAGGTTATTTGTCTTATGATGGTAAATAGTAGCATACTAACATCAATTTCCTAACTATAAAGAAAATGAAATAAGGAAGAAGCTGTTACCTGAACATTATAACCAGGTATTTCTTCAAGAGCCTTTTCTGCTTCTGATAAGGAAGATAGCGGGAATATCCATAACCTGAAGGCTCAAAGTTTTCATTTGGCTAATGCAACAAAGTAGCCAATCCATAGAACTAATACTGCTTACACTGGTGTGCACAAATGCACAAATTGGATGAAAGGTGGAGAAAGAAAAACATACCGTTCCTTTGCATTCCAAGAAGATCTAGGGATTCTTCGAAAAGCAGCAACTACTACCTGTTGCAAAAAAAGATTAGCCTAGAGCTCTACATTGACACTGGTATATGATAAAAACCAAAACCTTGTTTGTGACAGATTCGAAATTAAATAAAATCAATGCTCCACAAGTAGTTTAGCCAACAAAACCTGGTCATATTGAAACTTTGCTGCAATATTTCCACTGGAATGAAAAAAAAATTTGACCGAAAACTTTGGCAGCTCTTTTGAATGTTTGTCTGCAACACATAAAGCCAGATAAACAAAATAAACAGCAAGACATCACCATTTGACACCTTGAAAACAGAGCAAAATTACAGCAAGCAAATAAAAACTATATAGTCTATAACTTTATGGCTTTTCTTTTTTGTTATAGAACCAAAGAGAAAAATTTACCCACAACCAATGGTGGAAAAACAAATTCAAAGAAAAAGATATATTGATAGAAAGAGAAGGAATGACTAAGTAAATGGTGGAAAAGATAAGCCACACCGTTGTTTGTTCCTGATTTCAATGACGTAGGCAATGCTCTTGCTCCTTGAGACAAAGTATCAGCCTGAATTGAAACAATAAAAGTATTATACTGAGCAATGCTCCTACTTGTATAGCAGAATACAAGTTATTATCATTATAATACCAAACAGCTTGTGCTTCTATTTCTAAGCTGATTCACGTTAAATGGGACATAACATAACATAGGCATGAACAGTTAACATCAAAACGACTAGGTTAACCCTATAAATGACACAAAATGAACAGAAACAGAGAGAAACTGACGACACTGAAATAATGGGAAAAAATGAAAGTGATAAAAGGTAATAACTTTACAGTTTGGGGACACGAATCGAGAAGGGGCTTTGGTGGGAGGTGGTTGGTTGTTGCAGTTGCAGAAAGGTGGCGTTGATGCAGAGAAGAAGGAGGAGGAGGGTTGCGTAGTTGAGCAATTTTCTGGAAAGCGTCTCTTTCGAGAGAATCGAGGTCCTCTGTACTCAAATCCCAGTCTTCCATTTCCATGGACATGGACGCTGTCTCTCTATCGCAACTCTCAAAATTTAAAACCCGCTCTGTTTTGTTTCCTTTTCTCTTTCGTCACAAAACTTTCTTTTCTTCTTGACTAGGGTCCATCACCTGTATTTTAAATTTTTATTTTATTAATCTTTTAAATTTTAACGGATGAATTAGTAGCCTTAGAAAGAAAAACAAACTCACTAAATTCTTTTATGTTTGAATGACAATAACAGAATAATTAAGAAACACTTTTTTTAGGTTTAATTAATTAATTATTTTTTGTATTATTTTAACATTTTATTATATTTTTAAATTAAAAATATATAATTAAATTTTAAATTTTATATTTTTATAATTAAATATATAGATTTTTGAAAATTATCTTAAATTATTAT
>JAMLFT010003094.1:0-23062 GCA_026544285.1 Pachyrhizus erosus | reverse complement strand
CATATTTTTATTTATTTTATTTACTTATTAAAGTTTATTCTAGATTTTATTTTTAATATTCCTTAATTTGCTAAATATATTTTCTATTATTTAACTAACTACTTTGTTTACATTGATATAACACTATTTTTATTGATTTGAAAAATAAGATGTTACAATACTCATATAGGTGATTTTATTAAATATATGCTACAAATCATACATCACCATAAGGGGTATGGAAATCATTAAAATCTTCCACAAAATGCTTAACTATAAAGCTTAACCTCTCAATAATGTAGTTTCTAACAATTTTTTCACACAATAGAAAAGACTAAAAAAATAATTAATATCAATTTTAGTGCTAGTAGAACTAAAAAATGACTTGTTTTTCCCATTAAACCACCTTATTCATGAGATCTCTAATCACAAAGGTTGGTTTACCATCATTTGTTTATTTTGAAATGGCTTAAGTCTCATTCCTCTTAATGTTTCTAATATCATGTTCCTCCCTAGGGATTTTCTCAAAAGATCTACTAAATTTCCTTTTGACTTTACATAATATATGAAAATTGTTCCATCCTTTAGCAACTGCTTAATCATATTATGTCTTTATTGTATGTATATATCTATTTTTCCAGTGTAAGTTTTGTTTTTAGTTATACCTATTACTAATTGAGAATCAAAATGCATAAACGCTTATGGAGTTGGTTCCATTCCCAAAGGAATGTTTGTCAAGAAGTTAATAATAATTGACAATAATTTATATTTATGTGAAATTATTACATATATATTTTTATTTATCTTAAAATAATTTTGATTAAATAAAAATAAAAGAGATAAAAAAATAGAATACTTTTTTTGAAAAATATTTGTTCAAACCAATTTTTTGCATTGATTTTACTAGTGCTTCATTGCTTCTTATCAATTTTGAAATTCTTTATTTTTTTGGAGTTAATAAACTGGTAACCAAACTAGTTCCTAGTTGAATTGGCCAAACTTGTAAGTTCAATCTAGTTTTTAAAACAATAATTATTAATATTGTTATTACTAATATTATTCTTATTATTATTATTATATGCAAAACTAATATTATCATTAAATACATAAATGGAAATTTAGACAAGGAAATTCATTATTAAATGAAAATAATATTATAAAATAATATGTATAACTTTCAATATTTTTTTATATAATTAATGTATTTATTAAAATAAAGAATATGGTATATCTAACACTCCAAAATCCAGAGTATTAGAAATAAGCTAAAAGGAAACACTTATTAGGATCCTATAAATATATTATGTATATTACCTTCATGATTATAATTATTATTATTGTTGTTGTTGATGATGATGTGTTATAATTGATTTTGTTATTATTATTATATTGTATTGTATGTGTGTTGTTATTATTATTATGATTATGTGTCATTGTTATTATTATATTTGGTGTTATTATTGTAATTATGTTTGTGTTGTAGTCATTATCTTATATTAGTGTTTATCATTATTATTATTATCATTATTATTGTTAATGATCAAGTCCTTTCTAAGAAGGAAGAGAAGGAAAATTAGTCAGTTGTCAAAATACAATAAAAGAGAGAAGTTAGAGGGATGGAGAGAAAATGAGAATTATCACCAAAGTCACAAGCTACAGAGTAAGAGAGACCATGAAATTTTCATCATTGCTTTAATTCCTTATCGTGGAAAGCTTATTTTGAGGTAAGGGAGAGAAGGATTTCTTACTCATGGGCGTGATATTAGTGATTAGTAAAGGGATTAGCCTTAGACCCCAAATTGAATAGATATGCTTAGGTTTATTTCTAATTATTGCATTTAATTTACTTTGTTTGGAAGGTTGTAAATACTCAGAAGCATTTTAATTTTTGTTTTGATTTGGGTGAATTTGATTATTGGATGTTATTGATGTGTTATCCTTTTGTTGCTCTTGAAATTGAATTTGATAATTGATGTTAGATGTATTTGATTCATTGTTTGTATATGCATTTGCAATTAATGCTAGTAAAAATAGATTATGTTGTTAGTCTTTTGAAAAAATAATAAGGTTTGAGAGAGTTTAAGAGACCTTGAGGGGGGAGGGGGAGGAGAATTGTGCAAACATCAAATTGCATGTTGATGAGCACACCTATGCTTACTTTTCTTGTATTACTTACAAAGGAGCATGATTGTGCTAGGTGTAGGATGACCATGTTGGGAAAGCATAGTCATGATAAGAAAGCATGACCATGCTTAATTTTTTAGGTTTATGCTTCCAATTTTGATAAAAGTATCGAGCATGGTTATGCTTAATTTTAATATGTCCATGTTGACTTCTCTAAAAGCATTCATCAACTTCAAATATAAAAACTAGTAGAAAAATGATAAAATTAGACTTTGTGGTTTTCATAAGAGTTGTAGCCTTGGATGTTAGGTAAATATTGGCTTTGGACTCAATAAAAAAATAATTTTTGGATTTAAAATTATGATCAAATTAGTGAAAAAAATGTCAAGTTGTCAAGATTATACAATAAATTTATGTTCTTCCTAATTTAAGGCCTAGTAAACTATCAAAACAATTGTTGATATCAACATAGAAGTTGTAGACAATGGTATATACTGTAAAAATTAATATAAACATGATATGGTTAATATAACTCTAGATATTGTGCTTATATGCAACAAAGGTCGTAGTTGCTTAAGGGAAAATATGATAATATGTGGTAGGAATCATAACAGGTATGCATGATTTGAGTTGTTTGAATTACATATATATGTATGTGAGTGTATATTATAAGATGTGCAATGATTAATGTGTTAAATCTATTGGAGCTTGAGAATGAGTTTGCTTATGAACTTGTAAATGTGTACATTGTATGAGTCTTGTGAATGAAATTAAGAATGAGATGCATCTAGATATCATTGAGATGGTTGTCTAGCCTATGAGATGGTGAGAATGAGCTTAGGTGGTATCTTAGTAATTAGTTACCTAGTTAGTGAAAGACGAAGATGGGCTCACTACATGCAATGAGAAGTATAGTGAAAATAGTGTTTGTCTTGTTGTCAAATAGATATCGACCAAAAAAGGTGTAACATCCTGCTTTTTATATAATAAAATTATATTTTCAAAAATAGCAATTTACCTTCATTATTGAAATATTTTAGTTTAGTTTAGTTAACCATGTGAGAAATATTAATCAAGAGATGAAATGGAGAGAAGAAATTATAAATTAAGATAAAAGCTTATTGAGTAAAACAATTTAGATAAATTGAAAATAATAAATGAAAATATAAGTAAATAAAAATATTTTATTTTTAGATAGAAAATAGAATTAGAAATTTTAGATGAAATAGAAATGAAAGAAGAAGGGAATAAAAATAAGAATCTAAATTTTAGAAGTTAGAAATATAATTTTATTAATTAAATAAAAGTAAATAAATATCTAAATAAATAAATAAGATTTATCAAAACAAATAAATATTTTGAAGAAGGAAAATATAAGAATAGGAGAAGAAAAATATAAGGGATTTATAGAAATTTTAGAAATTAAAATAATAACTTTAAAATTATAAAAGGAAAATAAAAGAAAATAGAAAAGAAAGAAAATCAGAAATAATTCTAGCTGGGATTCAAACCCAAGACTAGATAGAAGAAGGAAAACTCACTGACCAGTTGGGCTAGGTGTCCCAGATGTGTACAAGGCCTAGGAAAAATATAAAGAAGTTATACAAGTGAACAAAATGAAGAAAATAAAAGCAAAAAGGAAAAAGTGTGGGAGACAAGATTTGAAGGCGTGACTTGGAGGCGGAGAAGGTTTAGTGAAAGCAGGGGTTTTCATTTGACCATTAGGCCCATCGCTAAAAACTTATACAAATTAAAAATACATAAGCTAACATGAGAAACACATTGCTACCATGGAAGCTGCTCATTTAGCTTCAACCTCAAGCTTCCTTCCTCCTGCAACGCCATCTTGTGACACTTGCCTTAGCCCTGCTACCCTATGAGTTGAAATAATGGCTTCACCCATACCAAGTGAATAAAATAATACTAAAACGTCGTAGAACACTGCTATATAAGGGGTAACAAAAGTTGAAAGAAAAGGGGAGAATGACAAAGAAGTCAATGCAAAATTCTTTAAGGAAATAAGTTGAATCTTTTTGCTGATAACCCAGACCTGTTCAAAATCACCTTAGCTCCATTTCCCTTAAAAAAACGAGATGAAACCAAGCCCAAACAAGAAAAATCGACCCCTTGCCGAAAAACTTAAAGCTTGTCGCTAGAGAAATCAAAACAAGTAGGAGTCATTTGTTCTTTGGTCTTTCTTTACGATTTCATTCCTTCTTTAATAATTTAACTAAGTAGCATTTAGTAAATAAATAAAAGCAAATTATAAGATGAAATCTTTTCTTGAGTACATATCCCAAGCTGGTACATGGCTTAGATACTCTTTACTGATTTTGGTAATATTTTGCTTTGTCAGGGTTACCAAGCCGACATTGTGACTCCTTAATCTAGGCACTTCACAAACTTGGTGCCTAAACACCCCCAAAGATTTTCACAGCCTGCATACATTCCTCAGGTATTCTGTAGTCATCCCATTGCATTTCTCCATTCTTTAATCTCACTCTCGATTCTATTTATCCATCCTTACTTCAATCGATTAAGTCTTCTATGTACTAGATCCCTGAAATCTTCTAATATGAAGATTCTTGCTTTTTATTTGGCCATTAATAGATCTGTCTCTGGCCTGAGGGGGATCTTTTGGTTTATGAAGACTTATCGATCTATTCATTTTAAAATTGTGATAGTAATAAATGTATCTTATTTATTTTAGGAATACCAACGAATGTTCATTGACCATTTATTTTATCATCCATATATTTTCTGGAAGTGTGTGTCAAAGAGTTGTGTTTAATCTTCAATCTTAGATTTGAATAACTCTTTAAGAAACCTTTACTCATTATGAGTAAAATATCCAAGTACCTTAACTTTAGATAGGATTTTGTAGAAAAAAAATTAGGAATCACTATATATAATTAGGACTAAGGGTATTTTGGTATTTTCCTCATATAGATTCTAAAGCTTCTTTAGCCTTCCTCTTATTATAAGGTTTTACAAGTATTCATGTATGACTATAATAGTAATATAGGAAAATCTATTTCCTTTTTGCAAAAATGGAATATTTCATTAATTGGAATTTTTAGGGGTATTTTAGGAAAATTTGCAAAAATAATATTTCAACCTTGTTTCTTAGGATTTCATTTTGAAAACTTCTTAGGAAATGAAATATTTAGTATTTCTTAATAATGAATTGTTTTCTGGACCAAAAACTAAATTTCTTGAGTGAAATTTAAATAATTTAAAAACCAAGGGCAAAATGGTCATTTTCATTTTTTAATTTTATTTTTGATGATTTTATAAGTAAAAGAAATTATTATATATCTTAGGCAATGTGATAAAGGGTGTTGAAGTTGTTCCAAAGATTTTTCTTCTCAGATTAGGTCAAAAATAATTTTTCTTTAAGTAGGCGTGTTTTTGGAATTTTATAAAAATAATTTTTATTTTAGCCAAATTCTTCAAAATAAGTTTTCTAAACTATTCCTTCCTTTTTAAACAGTTTTAGGTAAAATTTTCATAATTTTTGGAGATCATTTGAGGCCTGAATCACTCAAAATAGATTTAAAATAAAATAAAAAGATATTTTTAAAGGGAGGAGTATTTTGGTAATTTGGTTGTCTTCAACCTCTGGATAGAGGTTTCGAATCAGAGAAATTTGAATTTGGGATTTTTTCTTCTGGACCAATTTTGGTCCAATTAACCTTACAAAATTGTTCCCTAACTCAAGATGATCCTATCTTGAGTTTTAATTTGAACTTAAAGACCCTCTAATGACCAATTGAAAATGATTTTTCATTGTTTGAAAACGAAAATTTTCTCTTTAATTGTAGAGATTCTTGGAGTTGTAGAACATATAATTGTGCAGAAATGAAATACACACAATATAGAATAGTTTTGTAATCTAAATTAGAAGAAAAGAAGACTCCTCCTACCTTAATTCGAAACTTTGAATTTTCTTCAATGGAGGCTCGAGATTCTCTGTTATTTTGCGTTTCTTAGCTCGTTTCTTCAATTTCTTCTTCCCAATGTATTTTTGGGTGATGTGCGAAGCTAATGGAAGTGATTTGAAAGATTTTAGTGGGTTAGAGAGAAAATTCGAGTAAAAGTTTCTCTCTACATTTTTCTGTGTTTTGAGCTTTCGTTCATGGCGTTTTATAGCCGATATCGACCGCCTACGGTGGTTATTTTATTCGTTTTAGGCCTAGGGTAGGTTTGCTAAGTCACAGTGTGCATAGGTTGAGCTGTGGCCGCGAGTTTCAGAGTTTCTCGAAGCTCGTCAATGGCGGTTTGCAGAAGGTTGAAGAAGATGACACAAAAAGGAAGAGATAATGTATTTTAATTCGGTAAGTTAACAGCGATAGGCCTAGCGGTCTAAATAGCAACGACACTCTTCTAAGCTTCTAAGCGCCTAAAGGGGGACGAGTTCGAATCCCAGTTAACCCCTTTTCTCAATCTGCTTTTTTTTTTCATTAACCACGTGCCTTATCCCTTTTATTTTTGTTAATTGTATAATTTACTATCCACGTGGAGCTGGCAGGCGCGCTCTCTTCCTCTCTTCACGGACTGGGGTTCGAACCCCAGTTTCGCGTTTTCCTTCCTCCTTCCCTTTTCTCTTTTTCTTTTTTATTTTTTTATTTTTTTTATTTTTCTTTTCTTTTATTATTTATTTCTTTTTCTGCTTTTATTTTTTTATAATTTTTTTTACTTCTAAAAATTGTAGAAAAATTTTAATATATTCGTTTCTTAATTACTTTAATTACTGTAAATTTAAAAGTGATAAATAAAAATAAATATATATAATTTTTTTAATTTTTTAAATATTAATAATTATTTATTAATAAAATAAATCTGGAAAAATTTTCTTTTATGTATTTATTTTATCTTTTATCTAATCTCTTAATTATGATTTATTTTATATTTTTTCAGACATTTCTTATTTATTTGTTAAGTTTTTATTTCTAAGTTAATTATTTATTTTATTTAAATTATTTTTAACATTTTTCAATTTGCTAAGTAATAAAAAAAATTTCTATTCCTAAGCTAACAACTCAATTTATTTATGCAATAATATTTTATTAAATAGAAAATAGGATGTTACAAACAACCCTAGGATAGAAGATGAACTAGAAAATTATCTAGACAAAGTAAGTGAAACTTGGGTAGAAAGTGAGAATGAAATAAACTTATTACAAAGTTCTGTTGTTAAGTTGGAAATCAATACCAAGAAAACTTGATGACTGGAGAAGAGAATAGTAGAATCAATCAAAATCCCTGACAAGTGAGAATATAAGAATGGAGGTTACCAAGGTTGACTATAGAAGGTACTTGAGGAATGTACGCAGGTTCTAGGAATTCCTTGGGAATAGATAAGGTGTCAAGTTGTGAATCACTTAGAGTGAAGAGAGTGTCACAAAATCGACTTGGCATCCTCGACAAACTGAACAATTACCAATATTTGATTCAGAATATCCTGAACCCAGTACCAGGTAGGATATGTACTCTCAATCGTCAATAAAGTGCAAACTTGGACTATTATTGATACACACATGTAAGTCCTCCTGGAGTTGGCAGTGTTGGAGGCTACGAAGAGCCCTAAACGAGTAGAATCCCTAATTAGGCACGTTACAGTGAGATTAGAGTCTACAATAGTTAGAGATGATGTGTACTTGTATGTGATTGCTTAAGGATAGATGACTCTATCCTTTTCCACTTGACGATAATATCCTTGGAGGGTCAATGGATGCATGACATGACCAGTGAAGATGATACTTTGATGGGCTATGTTAGGTTCGCTTTTAGACCTCCAAACATTGTAGTCCTATGGCAATTCGATTACATAGATATCCTCATGGTCCTATCCCAAACCCCACCACCTAGATACACGAGAATTCTTCCAAACTTTTCAGCAACTCATTGACACACCCAGACCCTTACACGCCAAAATTCTTTTATCTGTTTAGTTTCAATAAGTGGTCAAGTAAGAAGAGAGGAATCCTCAAAAGAAGAAGATCCCTCTAAGGGTTCTAGCTAAAAGATTTTGGAGAGAGTAGATGAGACTACCTATTATTATCAATTAATGTAATGAATACTAAGCATATATTTTGGGGATATGTAATATTTATAGTTATGTTAAACCTTTACATATATGTGAATCTGAATATCTACGTTTGAATTCAAATTTCTCGAGTATAATAGCGGTAGTTACATTTCTTTTAAATTGTAACTCCTGACAAGTCTAGTGTTAAAATCATTCAAAAGAAAATAACTAGAAAGATTACAGTAAAATAAAATGAATAAAAAGGGTCATTAGAAAAGGGGAGGTTGTGACAACTTTAGCTTGACCTTGGGGCCTTCAAAAACCTAGTGTGGAAGCTTTGGTGGCTTGTGTTGATTCCACGAGTTAAAGCCAACTTACAAAGTTGGATAGCCCTAAGAACCACATGCAAACACCATTCTAGGTAGTGTAATCCATACTAAAGGCATCAACATTGATGACACTTCTTATGGATAGTCCCACACTCTTAGACTATTCTTTTGAGTTAGAGTTTATACCACATGACATATGAAGTAGTGTTAAAAGAATATTACATTACATTAGGTGTAAAAATGATTTTTAATTAGACTATGTGAAATTATATGAGATTAAGGGAATACATGTACCTATGCTTGTGTGTTAGTGTATGTGTTCATGTGTTCTTCTACCTATTGTTAATGTTATACTTTAAAGGTTAATGCAAGAATGAGTTCTCACTCCTTGTTTTTATTGCTGTTTGTTTGGTTGTATTTGGATTGATAACCATTTACAGATGATGTGTGTCTAAATATTAAGCATGAAGTGTGAGATGCGGTTTAGGCTTTATTTATAGTTGTTTATGTTTAGCTCACTAGATTGCAAGGTTTGTTTGTTATAGCACCTAGGCAGGAGAATTGTTATGTATTTAATTATGTTAGTGATATTTATCTTTTAAGATGTTTTGTTTTTGGAGTGGCAATCTCAATTCATTATGTTCTTATGAATGAGGTTTATTTATTTTGAACTTTAAATTAAATTAGCAAAATATATGACGTCTTTTACTATGAAGAAAAACTTTAAAAATGAACTTTTTTATTTTGCAACAATTTTATTTATTGATGAATTATGTTGTAAAAGGTGTCACAGTAAGACTATATAATGTGCATTTCAATTAATTAATTGAATATAAAAATTATTTTAATAAATATGACAATTTGTGAAATTACATTATTGTCATTTTAGAAAGCTATGACATCTAAATGACGAGCTTCATCAAAGCATTAAAAATAGTTGGTCCACTTACTTATTCTATATATTTTCAACTTGTTCTTGATATTTCCTCTCCAGAATTTATTCTAAAACAACTAATATTTTGAATATATTACCAACTATTTTACCAATTCAAGTTGAATCTCATAAGAATAATTCAGATGAAAAAAGTTCTTTCTCTAAATTTTTAACATCTATATTTGAACTCATCCTCTTGACAAGGAAACAAATTATTAAATGGAATTAACAATATATAATAATATGGAAATTAATTTTCAATATTCTATTTATTTAAATAAAACCACAATCAAAATAATGCAATTGGTAAACCTAATTAATCTTAATTAATAGATAAAATATATTTTTTATTTTTAATATAAAATATAAAATAAGAAATATAGAAGGAAAAACAATTAATGAGTTCTATAAAATTAATTTTGTCAAATAAACAAAAATTGAATGTGGTCTACATTGATTTGATTGAATTTATAAATTTATTCTTTCTAAATAATCAATTAATATTTGTAATTAGGAAATAAATTAAATTGGAATTTTTACTATTGCATTATATTTTAATATTTTTGTGTGTTCACATCGTTGATGTTTCATCACGCGTCTTGACATGCGCAACATTTTGGTCTAAATCAAGAAAAATACATATATAAAATATTATTTGAATTGTTTACACAATTGTAAACACAATTAAAGAAATAAATAAATAATCAAAAATGAAAAAAATGAATACATTGCTCATAATACACTTTGAATATGGTCAACTATCCTATATAGAAAGCTTACATTCATGTTAATTGCTCTTTAAATGGAAAGACATTGCGAAACGGTGAACTTGGTTCAGTTTCCCACCAAGTCCCTTCCAAAGATAAAAATGACACCTCTTAATTTTTTCAAATTAAACATCACACACCCTTATAAATAATAGCTAGTTTTCATATTTATCATAATCATCGTCACCATCATCTAAGAATGGCTTCCTTCTTCCCATCATCAGATCTAGGTACTAATGTGATTGTTACCAAAGAGGAGTTCTTTAGCTTTCACAATATTGACCGTCAACTCTTCTCCCATTTGGTGGTGAAACTAGGTCGTGACACTAGCCAATCCACACATGTCATGGCCTTCATCATGTGGCTTGAAAAAAAGTCCAAGGATATGAAAATGATAAAGAACATGCTCCAATGGCCTGATGCAATGCTTGATTGCTTTGCAGATGAGGCTGTGTTGGTTTTGAATTGTATGGAGTGTTCCCAATTCCCTTTTAATGACGTTGTTAACAGTGAGAGCTTGCCTTTAATCAAAAGCATACTGCAAAACAACGCTGCGTCCCTCAAATACTTCTGTGATAATCACATGATTATCATCAGAGCTATCACCAAGTTATTCAACAATGTTTGTGCAAGAGCCTTCACAGACATAGTGCAAAAAGTGCAATATATGAAGGCTATGCAAGCACATAACTTGCAAATTGTAAATATTTACGAAACTAGCCCTTGTGATAAACAAGTGGTATATTATACTCCACTACCTAGTGCTACTATAGTATCCCAACAGGTCGCAATACCAACACCACAATGGAGTGAAGGGAGTTTGAGCTTTTGTGAGACCTATAACAATACCAATGCTCCTCCAGAGACTTATGATGTTTCACACCAAATAGAGTTTAACCAAGATTTGAACGAGGTCTTAGCCATGTTGGATCAAACTAGTATTACTACTAGTACTAGTAATGAAAAAACAGAGGTGCCAATTGATGATAGGATTATCTTTATGACATTCTCTAAAGGGTACCCTATATCAGAGGTTGAAGTACGAGATTTCTTTGGGAGGTACAAATTTTTTTATTTACTTCAAAGTAATATATTTATCTGCTTAGATTCAATGATTGATTAGAGTAAATTAAATTTGGTTTTCCTTGAATTGATAAATGTATCATATTGTGTGTTTTACTATGTTTTGTTATTACTTTGCCCTATGTTGTTTGTTCGGTTAATTAGCACAAAAAGGTTCCCATGTGTCATCCTATAAACCAAAATAGTTATTAGTATTTGTTGATTTTGATATGGAAAATGCTAGAAAATGTAAATACAAGCTAACTCATAATTTCTGTCAAAATATAGATGTTTACAATTTTTTAGTCAATTTTGTTTAATGAAATAAAAAACACATACCTTTCTAATTGAGTTTTGTGATAACTATTTCGTAATAAATACAATCCTTTTTTCATATACAAAGTAGCACACTTGAGTTTTATTTGTGTGATGAGAAAAATTGATATATGATATTTCAAACCCTAATAATGGTATAATAGTATGAATACAAATAGTTTTGACTATGCACTGTGGAAAATTATACTATTTGGTTTTATTTTACAACATACTCATGAAGATTGTTATGTATTTTAACCATTGAAATAATATTAGAAATAACATATGACGTTAAATTATCAACCGATATTTGGACATGATACAATAAGTTTTATGTTAACGAAACTAGTATAGTGAAGAAGGCTTTGTACTAATGAAAATAATTGAAAGGGCCAAATAATAAGGTTGGAACCACACGGTAACACAATGATTTTTGTATAAATCCCAAGGGGCAAATTGAATTTAATCCTTCATTGATTTACCAATGCACAATTATTTTTTGTGTTACATTCTGTTTCAATCGACTAAACATATTTATCCCTCCAGCAAAAAGTTATATTGAGATGGTTTTTTTTTTTAAGAATTATGAAATTTCATTACAACTTATACTAAAATTCGCTTCATATTTTTTCATCCTATATCATAAGTATTTCTTATCTCATTATTTCTTTTTTACTTTTATACTTTAATTAATTTTTTCTTTCAAACAGAAGGTACGGAGATATTATTGAAGCATTTTATATGCAAGATGTGGTTCCACCAGAGCAACCATTGTATGCTCGTGTAGTGATTCGTGCTGAGGCCATACATATGGTTGATAATTTCCTTGAGAGCACAAATAAAGTGAAACTCTCCATCAATGGGAAACATGCTTGGGCTAGAAAATATTTTCGCAAGGGTAACAAATCACCATAGGCAAAATCCCCAATGACATCTCTAGCATCTTCACCAACTTCAGCAAAGTCATCTTATTAATGATCAATTTCCTGAGATGAGTTCAATTGATTCAATTATGAGATGGTGTTAAGGTTATGTTAATCTTGATCAAGCTTTGAGTTGTAAAGGCTAGACTAACAAGGGATTTGTGTTAAGCATAACAAGTTTTGAAGGAATATCTTGAATAACTCGTTGTTTTATATATTATATATTATATATTATCTTTTGTGAACATTTTAAGTCATTGTACTCAAGGTTTGGAAGTAATTGGATTCAAATAGTTATTGTGGTTGCCTTTAATTTTGTTAATTACTCATGATTTTAACTAATTTTTTTAAATATTTTTGTGCTTGTATGTGCATATTAGTCTTATTGGTTGTGAGACAACAACTTGCCTTCACATACACAAACATGTCCTACATGAGTTACAACATTTAATACGAGAAAATGGTTGGTATTAATACGGCGCACATAAAAAATTAAATTTTGGAATTGCTTACTTGCTTTTGAGGCAAATTTTAAACAAAAACGTTGAGTATGAAGGAATATTGAACCTATGGGAGCTATATATTGAGATTTTGTCTCAAGTAGCCTTAAAAAATAAGTCTTATTTATGTTATGCTTAGTAAGTATATATCCATGGATACCTCATAAATTTAAATTAAAAATAAGTTTAAACATATTGTTAATTTTTTTATCTTTAAATCCAATTAGTATAATTTTTTTTGACAATGTTTACCAATCAGAAATCACCATTAGTATGACTTTTAAGGTAGTTATTGTAAAAGTAAAAAAACCAATCATACATTTAGTTTGTAATTAGATGATAATATAAAATTTCTTTACAATATTAGTGCATCATTTTTTTTATCATTCAAAAATTAAAAAAAAATTAAAACATAAAGCATTTTTAGTTTGATTCAAAAGTGTATGGTTTTATAATTTTTAAGGAATAAGAATGAATAAAATTTAAATGAATAGTTTTAAAATTATATTTTCAAAGACAAAAACACTTATTTATTAAGTTTAAAGATATGGGATAATTTCGTTAGGATTTTGGAAGCTTAGAAACTAGGGAGCCTTGGAATGAAGGAGGTATATTTGGATGTCAAGGGTTTTGTTATAAATATAACTAATGACCACTTATTTATTTATGTATCTAGGGAGAAAAAATTAAAATAATTTATACTCTATTATTCACCATGTAACAAAAAACTCTATTATTCACCTTCTTTTATTTGTCTAAATAATCATTAGCTTTAACTTATTACAACAACCACCTAAATTTATTTCGGAGATGAGTTATTACAAATTTGCAAGGGATCTTGTGTATGCTTCAATTTTTGTTGTTGGAGGAGTCAAATAATGTGTTTTCTTCTTTTCCATGGTGGTTTGGTCTTCTTTTATGGATGGTTTAGTTTGTTTCTTCATGGTTCTACCTCCTATTTAATGGTAACGTACATTATTCAATATTGTAGTTTCTTTTTTGTTTTTTTATTCAATCTCCATCATAATTTCTTAAGAGGGAAAGAGCTTATAAAGATACCTTCGTTATATTATTTTGACATAATCATTTTGATTTCATTAGTATTCTAGCAAGTTTTTATAAAGGTCTAATCTCAATCATGGTTCACGGCACTTATTTTATGTTTTTTGATAGGTGTTTGATCAAATTTGGTAACTTATATTCATCAACGGTACTAGTTCACATTGTATTTTGTTAAGCTTATGTATACAAGGCTACACCAAAGTCACCTATACTGGACAAGACACAAATAAGGGATTCCAATTAATAGTTAGAAGTTTGACACAACCGAAAACCAGTTAGACCAAAACTTTTGACTCAAGGGACAAAATTTTGATATTTTGTAAGGAAAAATAGAAAATAAAATTATGCTTTTGGTAACACCCTCGTTTTTTTTATTTTAAATTGTTTATCTTTTATTTCTTTATTTTAATGTGAAAAAACTATATAAGAATTTTAAAGTTTTGATTCCCACTGTTGATATTATCCAGTTTTGATTTTTAAGAATTTTTTATGAGTGTCAAAATAAAAAATGACTGTCATGTCCCTTAGATTAATATAAATGATAAAATAGATAGAAAGGTCTAAAAAATATTTTTGAATTGAAAATATGTTTGGAATAATTATAATTAATTGTAATTTTCTTTACAATTAATAAAAATCATAAGTACAAAATGATAAAAAAAATGCCCCTAAGACACTATAGATGGTTGATCAAAGACTTTAAGGGTTAAAAATATTTGACAATTTTAATAAGTAAATTATAATTAGAAATATTTTATTTGAAATTAAAATATTAAAAAAAATATAAAAACTAGAAATTAATTAACATAAAAGTTAATTTATTAGTGATAAATTAGTATTTTTATATAAAATAATTAACTTGAAAACTTCTGAAATTTTTTGTGGAGCCCACTTTTATCATGGGCTAGCGTGTAGTCAACTTGTAAAAGCCCAACAATATCAGTCTAAAAGCCTAAAACCAATTTCACTTAATTAAATATTATTTAATTATTTTTCCACCTAATTATGCTACAAAATAAATGGTTTTTTTTTTTTCTAATTTTCATGTTAAACTCCCACCACTTTGAATGTGCTGGCAGGACCTCAAAACTTAACAAATATCTGGTGAATTTGACTAAAATTTGAAAAGGAAAAATTATATTAACTGCATGGCAAAACTTAATCAAATTTTTTTTTTTTTTTCACTCTTGCACTCCATCTTCTCTCTCTTCCTCCGTTGGACAGAACTAGTCCCTTGATTCTGAGGCTTTCCTTAGTTTTTTTCTAACTTCTACACATTGAAACACACATATACAAATATAAGGTGACCATAAAAACCCTATTTGGATATTCTAATTCAAAGATTCATCTTTCTTCTTCGAGTTGTGTCTCATCAAAGATATAGGAAGTAGTGGGGATAACACTTTAGATGATTTCAACAAATAGTTTGTTGGTTAGATTTTCCCCTAAATCCCCATTTAATTCCATTTGTGTTATTTAATGGATTGAAGGGTAATTAGAAATAAATAAAAATGAGTAGATCCAAAACTATATTAGTAAGTACCATAATAATAATAATTTAAATTGTATACATATACACATTTTTATTTTTTAAAAAATTATAATAAGATTAATCTAATACAAAATTTAGTTACTAAGTTATATAAGGAATTGATTACTTTTATAAATATACCACAAGTTTAAATAAAAAAAGGAGAAGGATAAATCAAATATACTAAATTAAGAAACTCGATTTAAATATTAAAGTGTATGCATGCTTTACTAATTACATGTATAATTCCTTTTATACATTGAATTTTTAATTATTTAGTTATCTTTATTATTTTCATGAATCTAAATTTATTCTCAAATTTTTATTGATCTCAAGCATAGATAAAGTTAGCTTAGACCTTAGATTTCCCTACATTTTTGTTTTTACTAATGCTCACATGTTTTAGTTTATAGGTTAAACCTATGATCCTATGGAGAAAATAGTTGAGACTTTATAAATGTTCACTCTGTTTTTGTGTTTTCTTTAGATTCATTATTTGATTGTGTTGACTTATGAACAACTTACTATTTGGGTGCCTTTGGAATAATTTTTGAGTTTCGTAGCTAATCCACTGCTCTAACATAGGCCATTTGTTTTATTGTATATATTGGGAAGGTAGTTTGTAACACCCTGTTACATTAATATAATCCTTACTCTTAATAACTTGTTAATTACTAGTTATGAAAACACAAGTAAATTTTTCATGATAAATCTACGTTATATAAAAGCATATTTTTGAAGCATTGTATAAACGTTAAATAATTAAAACATATTTGCTTTTTAGAACATCATTATAAATAAATAAGAAAATATAAAAGTCTTGCATTGTTGTACAGGACCAAAAGCATTAAGGAAACAAAAACAAAAATCTTACATCACGAGTCATATATAATAAGCGTAACACACTCAAATTTAGAACTTAGAATTAATAGTAATTAATCTCTTTACATAGTGATTAATAGAGAACTTTTGAGATTAACTTTATAACTTATTGAAAATGGAAAATAAGAAAAATATTGTGATAAATTAAAATAAAACGACTTAGTGATAATAAAGAGATGAATTAACTTTATAATTAAGTAAAATTTAGTATTAATAAGGTTAATGATAAACAACTACTCTAGTAGAGAAGTCAATTATTAATAACATTGTTGTAACTAACTCAAAAACCTATAAACTAATAGTATAATTAGATTGTGCTTATTCATTTAAATCTAGAGTCTTGAGCTATAATTAAAAATAAAATAAGATGTATTAGGGGCTTAATTATGGTTGATTAAGAAAGAATCAAGGGTTAATTATATTGCAATTGGACCGAATACTAATTGGGTCGAAGAGGACCAAAAACCTTATGATATAGGGTTGTTATAAAATTAAAAGAGAGTCCCTTATCCCTTAAAACATGTCATCGATTTATGAGAGGAAAAAAGATAAGAAAGCTTTCTTCTTCATCTCTTTGTTTGCTCTTTGGTTCTCCTAGCTTTCCTTTCTCAAACTTCCACCTTTAAACCTCAAGCTCTCACCTTGTGGCCATCAAATTGGGAGGACTTTCTTATGAAGGTAAGAGCTTTCATAAAATTTAGTTCTAATTGCAATCCATTAATAATTTTGAAAATCTCTTAAGGTATGGGAGGGGTTTCTTACTCTTTTATGTTTTTTCTTATGTATGGAAATGAGAAGCTAAGTTGATTGCTAGCTTAAGATCATTGTCTTGAATTTGAAAACTCAAAACTTTACTTTTTTCTTCTAATATATTTTGGTCTAGTTGGGTTGTCCCAAAATAAGGAATTTCATTGAATTAAAAAGCTTTAAAATGATGTTTATATTGTTGAAGTTAAGGTTTTTGTCCCCTAGCCTTAGGTGTTAAATTTTGATGTTTGGAATGTTAAAAATGAAGTTTTGAGCATGTTTTTGGCATATTTTGAATTGTTATAGGTTTGATAATTTCAACCCAGTAGAAACTGATTCTTGAAAGCTTAAGAACCTTGAATTCATGGAGAAGGATTTTTTAGTGTTATAGTTAATTTTGTAATTAATTTGAATGAGAAATTGATTAGATTATAAGAATAATAGTTGTTACCCTAATTTGTGGTAGTCACTAAAGTGATTAAATTTTGAGTTTGAGAAGATATTTGGTGATGATTAAATGTATAATATGTTGTTCTACGTGTAGGTTAAATTACATTAACATTGGGTACATGATTTGACCCTTGAAGGGCATGTGATGGTGGAAAAATTGTCTTTCCACTATTGCCATGAAATTCTCTATTTTAGAAGTTAAAAAAAATTGTATTGGAATCAATGCATAATGGTTGAGTGAAGTTAGGTGACCAAATGACCAAGTTATAAGGTGTGTATGAAACTTCTAATGTGCCAAATATATCAAAATAAAGTTACTATCTTTCTATAATAAACCCTTGAAAACAACAAATTCAAGTGAGTGAAAATGTGTAAAAATAATGAAATTGGAGTGTTTAAAGATGAAATGAGAATGTTATGAGCAATTTTTTGAGCCATGTGGATACCCTTACAAGTTTAAGAAATCTAGCTTGAAAAACCACGTAGCCTAGTGTTGTCAAACTTAAATTAGAAAGACTTAGTAAGTGTGATCCTTGAGTTATATGTGCTTAATAGGGAACCTTTAGAACTAATTAATGAGTAGTAATGACCTTTAAATTACTAAAGACCTAGAGAGACTTGACTAAAAAGTTTAATGAAAATTTTAGACTTTGTAATTGTAAGCACGATATAAGACTTATCAAATGTTAAGTTAGTGACGATAAACTTGTGAGAAGTGTGAGACATGAAAAAATGAAAAGATTGAATCATATGAGGAATAAGAAAAGATACATTTAATTTAATTTTCAAATGAAAAGAACTGACATAAGACTTTCTTTAATTTTTTTGGTGGTGTATGTTGAGATATCCTATGGGACATGACCATCATTTTGGATTTAGATATTGAAGTGTTATGTGTCATGAATTGGAATGGTATTGAGTTGAGGAAAGATAATCCTTTTTCCTTTTGATTATGAATTGTGTCTTTTCTCATGATGAGATGAGGAGAATTGAATGTGAATATGTGTGGCCTTCATGGTAGGAGATACAAATGAAGTTATCTTTAAGGGTAAGAGTGATGGATGATGTTGGCTTTAGTGGTGAAAAGTATGAATGATGATGGTCTTAGATCCAAGATTTATGAATAGTGATGATTGTGTTGTTTGAGTATTCTACATGTGATGGACAACCTACCTTTATGGGAATCATCGTGGAAAATGCCAAAAAATAGAGAAGACTTTGCCAAATTTTTGTGAAGAATGAGATATTCTTAATTGTCAATCCTTCTGAAGAATGACATGTGAGAGAGCTGTAAAACTTGCATAAAAGTTAGATTGACTAAAGCATGTATCTAATAGATGTTTGTAGGCTGCTAGAGTCATAAAGGGTTGAAATAGGTGCCATGTCGTGATACCTTAATTAGGTTAAAGGGCTCACATATGTTCACTTGGCATCCCAAACATATACGAAACATATTTATGATTAGTTGAAAGTACCTTTACATGAGTATCGAGTAAGGTATGTACTTCCAATCATTATATGAAAGTAGTTCATGTAATATCTCTATGATTTGGATGGTTAAGAGGCATTGAAGGGCTATGTTTGAACCAAAGACATGGAAGATGTCAAATCCATAAAAAATCTTATGGTTTTGATGATAATAAAGATATTAAATATTCATGAACTAATGAGTTTTGGTAATTTATGCAAATGAGATAAGCGTCCAAACAAATAAACATATATTTTTAACTCAAATGTGCAAAATTGTTTTAAGTGAATATGTGTCAAAGTGCAAAATAGACATGTGCCAAATGTTTTCATAAAACAACCATGTGTCAAACACACAATAATTGAATGAGCATCTAACATTTTAAATGAATACATCCAACATCCAATACATTGTTTTTTATTTATCTACTGCATGTTGAAAACTTGCTCTAATTTTTATATTCATATAAAGTTTTCATTAATGCCTTTTGGTGATGAGAACTAAAACTTTCATGATTTCAAATGCTAAAGTTTGAATTGATCTTATACATTATGCATATGATATTCTATTTATTTTTCAAATATATGTTGTAGCTTTTGGATTTCAAGCATTTAAAAAAAACAAAAGTTTTAAAGAATAAGTAAAACCTTTGATCAAAAGCAAACTACGAGTCAAGAGTTTGATCAAGGAAAGATTGAACTAGGAATGTACAAAAAATAATGTCAACTTTAGAAGATGTGTCAATGTCTTGTAGGAAAGAAATTACCTCTACTTTTCTTTTTCCTTTGTTTAATATGTCACATCAAGAATAAAAATGTGACTATAGTCCACATGTTTTAATGAATAATTATAATGGGAAGTTTGTCAATGTTGTATCTCACGACAAAAATATTTTAATGAAGCTTGTATAAAAGGATCACAAGTGAAGATAAAGAAACTCTTTAGACAATAGAACACTTTAATCTTATTCTTTCTAGAGGAATAAGTCTAGCTCTCAAATTGTTTCATTCTTATTTTTTCTAAGTTCTTTGTATATTGTGCTTAATTGTTATATCCTCACTTGAGTGAGTAAATATTGATCATTATGTCTGTAAGGTTGTGAAAACTAGGAGTGACTTAGGGTGAAAAATACTTAAGCTTTTTAGTCTTTGGGGAGATTCAGTTGTAGCCAAAAGTGTCATTAAAGAATATTTTAATTTTTCCAAGAGTGACATAAAAGACTACTTGCTGTAGTTAGGAGGGATATTGAGAATACTTGTTTTATAATTTTTTTTTTCTTAGTGGAGTCTAAGTTGAAGGAGAGCTAAATGTAGCTGAATGTTTGAGTAAACTAATATAAAAACTTGTGTTCTTAATTTTGCTCTTCGTTATGTCCTCCTCACGTTTTCTAGATGAAATATATATTACAAACTTGCTTTCCATCCAAAGCTTTACAAAAATATTTGTAGCAAACTTTTAAAATCACACACATATTACTCAATCCCACTTGTCTAAAGTACTTAGCTTTCCTTGTGAATAGTGTCCATGCAAAAACCACTAAAAAATGGTTAGAACATGTATGTAAACTGAAAGGTTCGTACTTGTATGCAACCATAAAAGAGTGGAGGAACTCAATTCCATAATTTTATTTTTTCTGTAGTGAAGGATGATAGATAATCTTGTTTAAATGATGAAGAAGATGCAAAGACTCTACGACAAGAGTTTCTAGTTCTAATGGATATGAGAAGAGGATCCTTTTGATGATAACTCATAGATCTAGTTTGGTATGGGTATAAATTGTTGTCATTTGGTTGAGTCATTACTCTAGATTGATAGTATTTTCTTGTAATTATGTGGATGGACTAAGGATCAATATTTTAATGTATTTATTTTATTCAAATGACTTATATGTAATGTCCTTATCTTCAATTCTATAAATAGATATTTTACTTATTGTACTTAGTTTGTATATTACTCAATTGCAATTTTTCAACATGATTATGAAAATGTCTTCTTGGCTAAATGTGGATGATTAAGGATGCTTATATGATTAGCGGTATCTTATCGAGAAATACATTTTAATTGTAATATTTGAAAAAGTGTGTTACGCTTTATGTTTCAAAATGAAAATTTACTTCCAAGTTTCTGAAAAGGCTACTTTAATAATCTCTTAAATCTGCTTAATCGATTGGAAAATTTGCATTAGAATTCCTATTGTAACAAAGGTCGTCATAATAAGTCATAGTCAAATACATCTATATCTAAGTACAACAAATTCATAACTAAATATGTAAGGTCATCAGTCCCGTATAAATACAATTATACAACAATCATAAGATTAATAATGTTCACATCCAATTTTGTCTGGATAATAAGATGAATTATTGCTTTACTATATTGTAATTCCTTTTGTTAAGGTGTCACTTCATTATATTCATATTATTAAATTAACTATAAGTCAATTGAATTATTGTATGCGTATCTATAATCTGATTAGTATTAATAAAACATCTTAATTGTATGCAACATCTTAATCTTAAGATTTTGAGACATAAACGATGAGAGTTTGATTTCTTGAAACTCTTATAAAAAATAAAGTGTTAAGTCGAAATTAATTTGTTACAAGATAAAAATAACTGTAACAAAAAAAATTATTTTAAAGAATTGACTTGATCTGACAATTTTATATTTTAGTATGTATAAGCTGCGACAGTTTAAAATTTTAAAATAAATAACAAATATCAACAAGCAAATATTTTTAATAAAAGAACTATGTAAATTTGATTCTCCATTCCTATTGAGTTTAAAAAAAAAATATATAAATTAAAAAAATAAAAATAATAATAGTCCTCTTTTTTTTTATAAGAATAAGCTTCTCTTAAATAATAAAAATCTCTTGTTAAAAAAATACTTATAATTAAAACATGAAAAAAATGTAGTTTAGTTTTGAAGGATAAAATAAATATTATTTAAAGTTATCTAAACATTACTAATATTTTTAGGATAGACATTGTTTGGTACTAACATTTTTTCAATGTGTAATTAACTAGCAAACTCAAATTTAATTTTAAACATCAGTTTTTTTTTTTCTTTTCTAAAAACAGTTTTTCTATATTTATTTTTAATAAATTATAGCGACGACTCCTCTAAATTTTAAGTTTTTTTTTTTTTGTCTTGTTGGATTTTGATTGCGATAAATATATCAGCAAAATAATACAAGAAAAAGTCAACTTGTGCTACCCACTCTAACTATACAAAAAATAATAGTCTTAAGAGTAGTCATGACAAACTAAGCTATCCCTGTGCAAAATATACACCAATCCTAAGAGCTAATAATTAGCATCTATGTCTACGTTATAATTATTTTATTTATTTGGGTATTTCTCAATATTTAATCACAGTAATTTCAATTTATGTATATAACATAAAAATGAACTAATATTGTTATTTTCATTAGTGTTATATGAAGAACTTATATGGGTTGACATTCTACTAGATAGTATTGAGTAAAAGCTTTAAGTTTTTTGAGAAAATTAATCTAACATTATTTGAATCTATAAAACATGATTTAAGCTCAAAATATCATTTTATAATGATTTAAGCCTTATTTTTATGCCTGTCAATAAAATTGATAATTCTGTATAATTTTCGTTTTCGTAGTTATTTTAGGATTTTTGTAATAATTATTAAAATTTCTAATTTATAGAATATAACATATTATTCAAAATAGTGTGATTTGATATTTTATTATCTTGTTTGTGTGACATCTCAATTTCAACTATATTTTTAATTAAAAATAAAACTCTAATATCAACTAAATGTGACATCTCAATTTTAACTATATTTTTAATTAAAAAGAAAACTCTGATACTAACTAAATGTAACACCTCAATTTAACTTCTCTCATTATAATTAATTATTTTTTATTGGGTTTATTTTGTTTCATTCAAACATGTTTCATACACTTTAATAAAATGAC